>JAZGTJ010011806.1:0-16528 GCA_036877575.1 Botia almorhae
AAAGAGTGGCCCAGAGAGGAGATAAGGAGGGCTAGATTACTAACCCCAGCTTGCCTGATAAACATAGCACTCTAATAAATCTCCTCTTAATTAGTTTTCAGCAGGCTGGATGCATTTGCCCGTGGGTTAATCAAAAAGGAGCCATTTGCAATTGATATATGTTTGATGGGGCTGTTTTCATGGGGGAATTGTCTTGATATAAATAATAGTTTCTAAAAAGAGGTATTAGAAGGAAATTAAGTTACAAACCTTCTGACTGAGTGGAAATGGCTACCGATGAGTCTTCGTATGTTAGCATAAAAGTCAAAAGTGGTTTACATTACTGGCAAAACCACAGACATCTTTGTGGTTATTGTGTCAGCAGTGGTTTCTAGTGAATCATAAATGATCTACCTATAAAATTTCATACGTTGATTTTCCAGAAACCATTGTCATAAAGATGTAATTTTTTTCTTTACTGTTTGCTCAATTCAAACTTCCTTGTAGTTAGTGCAGTATAATTGTGATTTATAATGTGAAATTCACAATGTGAAAGTGGCAATTTATGTTTTGGTGTATATATTTTTACATGCAAAATATTACATGGTAAAACTGAATAACCAAGGCAAGGCCTAATAGAATTTAACCTCCAGCGGTCATGCACAGAAGACATAGATTAAAAATAGTTTCATATGAGTCCTGAGGCAGCTGGGTCCATGCTCAAATTCTTGACATGCTGCCACATGTTCAGGGCAAGTGTAAGTTACAGTGCCCCTGGTAAGTGTACTATAGATGTTTCCTGAGTCATATTTGACCTTTGTCATAACGCAAAATGTATGCGTATGTGCGTGTGATTATAGGCTTTGGTAAAGAATTAGCCAGTCCTTGAATTTGATTGAATTCTAAATAGGTTCTAAAAAGACGACGGTCTTTGATTTTTGCGGTTCCACCTTAAACATGCCAAGAGGGAGGGGAGAAAGAAAACAAAATATTTAATCAGATTACAGCCCATGCGAGGCTGCCGCACAAGCGCCTCCCTCGGCTCGTTAGAAAAGTGTGTCAGTAGAACATCTCCGCCACATAGCCTGACCGTGCTACGCAGGTGAGTGGCATGTGAGCGGACGAGTTGGAATCAGCGCTGTGCTGTCACGAGCCAATGGGAACGCGTGAGGGGCGGGATGGAGGAACGCTCGTCACTGCGTTGCTAGGGCGATCTCCTCTGAATGAGTGTGTTCGTGGAATGTAGCCAGACAGCAGTTATATAACACGGGAAAGGTGGGGGCCAGGGGCTCGGAATGGGGTAGAAGGGAAAAAAAAGAGAGAGAGAGAGAGCGAGAGAGAGACTGAAAATGTTCCATTTAGTCAGTGCACTCTTTTCGTTTTGTAGGACATTTCGTATAATGGAAAAACTTCTCATTTCTGGTTCTTTTAAAGGCTGAAAGTAAGTCGTGAGCTTGTGTTTATCACAACACTGAAGGTTTCTGAAGACTTGAGGCAGACGTTTCTTGTTCACCTCGTCTTCTCCCAGCCTCCGTTGCGTGCGTGTGACGCACAAATCACAGTCTGCGTTAGAGTGGAGGTTCGATTCTGTTTGTCATCTCTGAACAGCCGGTTCTGTTTGTCACAAAACATTGGCCGTTATCTAAGATATTGCGTCATCCTGTGCAACGTATTAACAGTGAGGGAGGGGAGAGGGGTCTTGCACTTGCACAAATCTTTTATCAGATCCAGATTCAGAGACTTCCTGTTTCCTGTTATATTTAATCTGTCTGCAATAGGTGACGTGAGAATTAAACAGTGACTTCGGCCTCACCAGCGTGTCATGTTATCAACCTGCTGTTCAGTGAAGCCAGTCGTATTAAGATAAAAAATAAAATCAAAAAGGACATAAATCAAAAGAACAGCTGGGTCGTGGGGTATTGATTTACCTGTGCACTGTTGATAGGTGTACAGTATGTACTCGTTTGGTCTGTTTCGAGGCGCCGTTTGTGTTTTCCTTCATTTCCCATTTGGACACAACAAAGACACTATTCATGAACCTGCAGCTGTTTATGATTCGAATACAGAGGATCACAATCCGCTTAATTCGAAGGCGAGCCTGCCAAGCAGAGCGCGAGCTTTGTTTAGAGAACTGGTTTTAATTCTGCAGCCCAGAGCCTTGTGTTATTATGTCATGCCTCTTGAGTAGGTCACAGTCTTGAGTCTTTGAATATGAGTGCCAGTGTTTGACCCTGTTCAGTGCACTTTATCTGTGTGTTGTTTTATATGACACTAGCAAAGTTTCCACTTCCCTGTGCGAGTTTGACCTTCGGGCTGTGCGCCGGCCTATATTTCTATATTTTATTGAGCGATCAAAGATTAATAGGTCCAACAAAGAGCACTGCTGCAGTTCATGTGAAATGTAAATGGCAGATAGCCATCTGTGCCTGCCAAGCTAACAGGGAACATTCCCAGAACGTTGGTTAACCAATGTAGTCCTCTAAAATGTACTTAAAGTTATTAAAAATGTTCTTGCTGTAATGTAAGAAAAATGTTTCTTTAATGTTACATATCGTATCAAAATTCCATTAAAAAGTTCCATTGACAAACGTTGTTGGTGGAACATCTAAAAAACATTACAGAATTAAAAATGTTTGAAAAACGTTTTTATAACCAAGCAATAAGGTTAATACAGCATCTAAAAAGCTGGATGTTTTAAACCTTCCAAAAACTTATTTCTAAATGGAAATGTTACAGAAACGTTCTTAAAACTAAAATTGTTAGCTGGCTGGTTACTGAGCCAGAATTATTTTAGCAGGTGCTGGATAAGTGTGCCAAACTCTGGCTAATGTTTCACCTCCTCCTTTCTGCCTTAGCTCAAATTGAGGTAATCCCGTGCAAGATTTGTGGGGACAAGTCGTCAGGCATTCATTACGGAGTGATCACTTGTGAGGGTTGCAAGGTATGTGAACATCATTCTCAACACTCTCCACCCATCTCTGGCAGCCATTGCTCTCTGCTCAGTGTGGTTACATCTACCACACCTTAGGGCTGGTTTTAAAGTGCATTTAAAAGTTCTAATGCTTGATCCAGTATTATAAATAAACCAACATTGTTGAAAAGAGTTACAAGAAATAGGAGATTTAGTTACACCCTGATGACACATTCAGACTGTTGCTTGGAACAGTAAACAATACAACATCGATTGGTCTTTATCTGATTGGCTGACTGACCAATCTGAAATCTCGGTGCCAGGAGCTGAGCTGGTGTTTCTGCAGACCAATATAACCTCATAAACGTTAAACCACAGAACTTAATCTGAGATTAATGGTCAAGGTTGTTTGTTATTGTTAATGAACAGCAAGAAATTAATATTGTGCTAATAAATATACAGCTGCACTGAGGGCCAAAGTCACATTCGTAATCTTTGTTCTTGATACTGTTTCGATACCATAAAGGCAGTGATGTTTAATAGTTTAAAGATGAGATTTTTTTAAAAGGTGTAAGATCACTTTACAATATTTCATCTGTAATTAATTTAAGAACATGGATTAAAGGGATTGTTTCAAAAATGGCATCATTTCCTCACCCTCATGTCATTCCAGACCTGTATGACTTTTTCTTCTGTGAAGCACAACAGAAGATATTCTAAGAAATGTCTAAGTGGTGTCAAAACAATAGAAGTCAGTGGTTTCCATTATTATCTGGTTGCCAATGTTCTTCGAAATATCTTCTTTTGTGTTTCTCAGAAGCAAAATAGTCATACAGTTTTGGAATGACATGAGGGTGAGTAAATGATGGAAGAATGTTCCTTATTGGGTGAACTTTCCTATTGAGTTCAGTTTGGAAATCCATCTTGTTCTTATTCCTGAACTCATTTGTTCATTTCTCCTGGCTTTCTCAAGGGCTTCTTCCGTCGAAGTCAGCAGAACAATGCGATCTACTCCTGCTCCAGGCAGAGGAACTGTCTTATTGACCGAACCAACCGCAATCGCTGCCAGCACTGCCGCCTGCAAAAATGTCTGGCTCTGGGCATGAGTCGCGATGGTGAGTCTACCGGCAAACTACCAGCAAACTTCCTATGCCAAAAGTTAGAGTCTCCCTTGGTCCTGTTTAATTTGGTTTTAGTTTGAATATACTAGCTTTATATTAGCTGCTGGCAGAGGCCCAAAAAACACAACCGGGCATGAAATTTGTTTCGGTTTCAGTCTACCACAGATGGCATAACACTGGCTCGTCTCATTATTAAAGTTACGTGACCGCCTTTATCAGCAATTGTGTCTAACATTCCTTTCTTATGCAGCTGTAAAATTTGGCCGCATGTCAAAAAAGCAGCGCGACAGCCTCTACGCCGAGGTTCAAAAGCACCAGCAGTCCCAAGAGAGAGTGGGGGGCACAGGTGGCACTGTACCTGGCCACACCCATGAGGAGACCGGGGACAATGGCAGCAGCCATGGCCGGGCCTACAGTCGGGGCTCCAGCACCACCCTTAGTGACCTGGATGACATCACCATGCTACCAGACAGCCTGCTGTTCGATCTGCCCCTCACGCCAGAGGGAGCCGGCGACTGCTGCGGCCTGGAGCTGCTGGACGGCAGCGCAGGAAGCACTTCGTCCTCCCAGAGTTCTCCTGAGCCCAACAGACAGGAATTTACAGACGTGACGCACATCAAACAAGAGTACGAGTCGGGACTGTTCTCTCGCTCATCACATAATCCAGCTGAAGGCTGGTCCTTGCTGGAGATCGGTTAGTTTTAAGGAGTTCACCTCCAGAGTTCAAAAACATTACGTGTGGACATTGTGCCTGATCGTATGTTACAACCGTATGCTTTTTACAGAACGCATCACGCAGAACGTGGTGAAATCCCACATCGAGACCAGTCAGTACAGCCCAGAGGAGCTGAAGAGATTCGCGTGGACCCTCTATACGCCCGAGGAGATACGTGCCTACCAGAACAAGGTATTCGCAGCAGACTGCCCGCAAATGCGTCACACTGTTACTTTAAGACTAGGTGTAACGCCACCATAAGAACATTGTGTTCTAGCAATTAACCGCCCAAACATTCTGCTTTAATGAGTCACGCAGAAAACAATGGGTCAGGTTATGATTTCTGTACAGTCTGATTAAAAGTACTTAAAAAGTACGTCAATAAAAAAATTTATCATTTTAGATCATTATTGCAATCACACCAGGGGTGGAAGAGTCTAACTGATGTTTCTTTTTCCCAAGTCCACCGAACTGCTGTGGCAGCAGTGTGCCGTGCACATCACTAACGCCATCCAGTACGTGGTGGAGTTTGCCAAGCGCATCTCGGGGTTCATGGACCTGTGTCAAAATGACCAGATTATCCTCCTCAAAGCAGGTCAGCCTCAACTCCAGCCAAATAAGAAATTTGCAATCCACATAAATCTGTACCTTCAGTACATCCTCTTAAGTGTGTGTTTGGCTTTATATATCTAGTACACCCCTGTCAACACAATTATTAATCAGTAGTTTTATTATACAGAACGTGTATCGTTTTGGTTGTATATTTGAGTTTAGATATTATATATTCTATAATTTCCTAACAATGGCTCTTTTGTTGTGTTTTTTTTGTCCTCACTCTTTCTTCTCTGTGTGTCCTCCCTTTGTTCATTGTGTGGCGTGCCTTTTACCCAATTTGTTATTTAAATGAAAACAAAAAACACTTGTTATTTTCCTTCTCTTTAAACAACCATCATTTCCATCCAATTGACTGTTGACATCACGATTCCTTTTGCAAAAATTGTTAAACAATTCTGTTCCGCATCATGATGTCTGTTTCAATGCTTCCATCCGCAATTTGAAAACGTTTTTGTAATTTGTTGGAATTAAATTAAATTGTTTTTTGTTATCCCGTTTGTGTGTGTGTGTGTTTGCACGCATTGTGGCGCACTCGTATTCCTTCCTTTATTTTCCTGCTTTTCCCTGCTGTCCATCTTGTATCTGGTCCTGCCTCTACAGGCTGCTTGGATGTGCTGTTGATCCGAATGTGTCGGGCCTACAACCCAACCAACAACACATTGTTTTTTGATGGAAAGTATGCAAGCCCTCAGCTCTTTAAAGCACTTGGTGAGTCTTCTTTGCATCTTCTTTTACTTTTCAAATAATTTAGCACTGGCAGCATAAAAAGGGCAGGTTTTGATACTTGTGCATTAAATCTGTCTACCACAGAGCAGATACAGAAAGTTCTGTTTGGGTCTAATCCTGCTCCGAGAGGGCCAGTGTCCTGCAGAGTTTAGGACAGTCGTAAAGCTAGGACACTGGCCCTCCAGGAACAGGATTGGACATCTCTGATCTAGACCTAAACAAACGTACATTTATTTGGTTTGTTGTTAAAATAGGCTGGTTCTCCTTATGTTTACAAGCTTGGTGAGGCAATTTATGTTTTGGCAAAGCCTGTGACTTACAATGTTTCCCTATCTGCAGGTTGTGATGATCTGGTCAGTGCTGTGTTTGAAATGGCTAAAACTCTGAGTCGGCTACAGCTGTCTGAAGAGGAGATGGCTCTCTTTTCTGCCACCGTACTTCTGTCTCCAGGTAGTGTAACATTAATTCAAAGTAATCTTTAACTCCTACACACTTGCCAAAGCACACATAGCCAAACTCTTGAGGTAACCTTATTGACCGACCAGTGAAAGAAAAGAAAGCGCTTACTGATGTAGAAATGGCCTTTTCTTGGTACTTCACAGACCGACCTTGGCTGACAGACACCCAGAAGGTACAGCAACTTCAGGAGAAGGTCTATGTTGCATTGCAACACTGTCTTCATAAAGATGGTGCGCCTGAGGAGAAACTGGCAAAGGTAACATTAATCCAATGAACGAATAAATGAATGTTTATCTTTTCAACAAGTGTGTCATGAATCTATAGTGCGTTATATATTATTACAAATATGAAATTGAATAACTAACTGTCTTTTCTTTCGGCTCCAAAGATGGTGTCCAAGCTGCCCATGATGAAGTCCATCTGCAACCTTCATGTCGACAAGCTGGAGTTTTTCCGCCTCCTTCATCCAGAAACGGCCTACAGTTTTCCCGCTCTCTACAGAGAAGTGTTCTGCAGCGAGATCACGTTCCCGGACTCCACTGAGGGCTAACCTTCATTGACATGCTATACTGGTGCTGATGAGCGAGAGAGAGAGAGAGAGAGAGAGAGAGAGAGGTAGAGAGAGTATAAGAAAGATAGTGGATGGAAATTGACGGAGGTGGATGCGTACGTGTTTGAGAGAAACCAGCAACACCCTGACAATCACTTTAGAACTCCATCTGTAACCTCCACCTGTAACCTCCTGTGAATGAGGTGATCCACTCCACAATTTGGACCCAGATTTCTAACCAGGCGCCGATTAAACGACGGCCATGTAACACAAGGTGCTGGTTTCATATGCTACCCAGTTATAAACCCGAATGGAGTATGCGCCATATTTGTAATCCATTAAACCGTGGGGGTCAAATCTCCCTAAAAATGAAGCGCTACGGTTGGGGAATATTTCCCTTCATCTTTCTCAGTAAGCTTAAGCAAGAGCGTTTATTTGAATGTAACCCATCCGACATATGGCACAGCCTCAGGGTTAGGACAGAATGTATTGTGTGTTATTTCTGGCCTGTGTTTAAAACAAGCTCTGGAGGGTTGGTTTCTATACAAGAGCCCTGCAGGCAACAGTGTTGAATCCAGGGCAAAACTGTTTAAAGGGACCAAATACAAACACTCCTGAAATCATAAATGCCACGCCATCAACGACACTTTCACCGACACTAACTTACAGAGCACACCTTGTACAAATGCACGCATGCGCACGCATGTTTTGAGCTCTTTATTTTTGCATAAAAATTTAAAAGATGCGATTAAACTAACGAAAACCTTATCCCTGTTACCTTCCTCAATGCAAATGCCACTTCGATAAACATATTAGATGCGTTTTTGATATCCTTGTTTGATTTGGATGGAAACCACATGTATGTAGAAAAATAGATGTCTGAGAGTATATTTATAAAGAGAGTGAGATTATATATATATACACATATATATGTAGAGAGAGATAGAGAGGGGACTAAACAGATAGAAAGTTGCACCTTTGTATGAATGTTCTCAAGTTCCTTCAAAGACTTCCCAAACCTTGGAGCGGAATTCTGCGATGACTGGACTGGATTTGGAATTTGCCTGACATGCTGATTTTGAAAGCTTTAGATTTAGATGCAGATAACTAGCACTTAAAGACACTGATACACCACAAACATTGGGGGGAAAACTTTGTCATTGAGACCCCTTTATGCTAGCGGGACATTTGCTGTCACCCCACATTAGATGGCCGAAAGACAATGCCACTGTAAGGGACAGTTTCTCACATCAGGCCCCTCAGACGAGCATGCTGCAGACCACTAAAGACAGCTGTTTCGGGAACAGGGCCTCAGGAGACTGCAAAGACCCGGGCAGGAAGCGGATAGGAGGAATTGTGTGTTTTCAAAGACAACGAAGAGACAAATCTGAGCTCATCGTCAGTCGCTACACCACGCAAATGAGGTCCGGATGTCAACATTTAGACCTCGTTTTTCTGCAGCTGAGGATAAGCGGATTTGCGGGCTGTACCTCATGCACCAGTCCTGATGTGAGGATCAGTGTTGTGTTACTATGTGATTTGTTTGTTTCCTCACCACTCTTTCACCTTTTTGGTGCTCACATATAGCACAACTATTGGTTGACAGAGCCATCAGCTACCCCCCTGAGTTAGGAAAAACTAGGTAGGGTTAGTTTGTCTCCAAAACTTTGCGATTCAGACCGATGGATGAAAAAATATTTACTATCCTTCTAAATCAGGAAGTTCTACAAGCTGGAGGTCTAAATTGGTCTCTGGGGAGATTTAGGAGTGGCCCAGAAACAGGAAAACCAACTAAAACCCAAAGGAGAGACCCCTCTGTGGCCCGGCCCAGACAGTGAAATAAAGACTTTTGTAGCAGTGTCAGATTACAGGGTATGAAAGAATGTTGTTTTGAATGATTGATAAATATCAGCCTCCAGTTTCCTGACAGTTACACTTAACACGCTCGTTATGTTTAGTTTTAGCACTGCTGGAACAGTGCTGCTGTCCAAACTGTATATTTTCCTGTAAGGTTTTATAAATAGTCCGTGTAATAGACTTTTTCTGGGTGCTTAATACAGTATCAATGTCTGCCTGTGCAATAGTCAGTCTGTCTATTTTTAGCATCGAGGGACTTTACAAGCCAAGGATTCATCTCCTTGGATTTCACAAGCACTCCAGCACGGATCGTTTATCAACACCGTCGAAGTTGCTAAAGTTCTGTCTACGAACACTCGGCTTTCTTGATATATATTTTTTTACACTTGTCTAGTATTAACTGACTAAAGTGGACACGTAAAGGCAGAGAAAGATTGTAACAAAGTACTTTGTAAAAACCGTGTGGAGTTTCAGAGGATGTATTTTGTGGAGTGTAATTCGCAGCCCTGCACACTGTCTCAAGTGATCAACCCCGAACTTGAGGGCAGTTCTAAAAGTGTGCGTTTGTGTCTCCACTCAGTCACTCAGGGAGATAGCTGGGTTCTCTGTCCTGCAATGTCTTCTTCAGTTAGCCTAGCAAGACACCTTGCACCAAATAGACGACCTTAAACCTTCATCACTGTGTTTGGTAACTTGTGAATGTTAATCGCAGAAGTATCAAAGACTTTATTCCCCTGTCTTATATCAGTGCTGTGGGAGGACCTTTTGAGTTTGACTTGCTTAAAAAAAGAACAAGATCAAAAATCTATTTTAAAAGGCTTATAGATTTGTCAAAGGATGAATTTACGAATCTAGAATCTTTGATTCTAGCGTGTTTTTTATTTTTGTGATCCGTTTTTTTTTCTTTGTTTTAGTCTTTTTCTGTAATATATTTTTTTCACCCGCCTAGTGTCATCCTGTCTTCAAGAATTAAAATCCTATTTTTTTAAAGAGCATTTTTAAGCAGGAAATTCCCCCGAGTGTCCTCCCCCTGCCATGATCCCTTTTGTGGTTATTTTCAGTTTTAACTCTGTTGTTTTTAAGTAAATAAATCATGTTATAGATTTTAAGGAACATAATTTATGATGTTATGGATACAGAGAATAAAACAAGCACATTAAACCTGTTGTTGTACAATAAAGGATTAAACACCTGAATTCCAGAATGTAATAAAGGTCTTTTTACTTTATACTGAGTGTTTTGTGGTTGCCTAAATTATAGGAACAAAGATAGTACCAATACAAGACATAAAAATCCCACACATTATTTACATACATTATTTCATATCTATACAGGATTATAAAGGTATGTATACTGGGTAAGTTACAACAACAGTGAATATTGTATATAGTTAATACCATAAAATGTTGTAGTTATATTTACATAGTTATATATGTTGCTGTTACTTAATACCAGTTGAGCAGAATATATAGCTAGTTTAGCTAGAGTTGGCTAGAGTTTTCAGGTCGCGTAATCAATCAGCTGTTGTGGTGTTGTATGATTTAAGTATCTTTTGAATGGTTTTGATGTCTTACCATAAGGTATTCTGGTACTGCAATTAAACATTTCATTCTTACAATAAAAAGGAACTTCTCTCTATTAAAAGAGAATGACGGTCTATTTTCCCCATAATAGTTTTCATTAAAAATAATATGGTGGGTCTTGAGAAAAATTGCACCTGTCTAGCTCGATCCTGGAATTAAATGGTTTGGGAACGCCCGTATTAGTCCATAAGTACCGGTGTAGCGGAATAGAAAAGTCTATTTAGATTTGTAAACATCTGTCGCCATCATCAGGCAAATAGCGGCGCTGGGTTTTGACTGCAGTACATTTACTGACCTGTAGTGGGCGCCGCCGCCCCCTCTTCCCTTTTTCCAGCCCCTTCTACGCTCGCACTAGGAATGTGCTTGCGTTGCGCAGGAAACCGCTAGTTTCTCAAGACTTACAAATGCGGTGACCGCACCGTTAAGCGTACTAAAGTCACATTTCCAGAGAAAATCACAATTCTTGAGAAACAGTGCTGTTATAGCTTCAAAAAAGTCTTGCCCAATAGCCACCCGGAGTATTTTTTGTGTGGAGCGGGTGTCGTTTATCTTTGGACTTGAGTTTTATGTTTCACTCCACGACCGTTGACTTTTTTGTCACACTTGTGTCTGTATAACATCTACTTTATAAGTCTTTTGTTTCGCCGAGAAAAGGGGAGTACGCGTTGAAGATGTCCGTGGCGGGCTTAAAGAAGCAGTTTTACAAAGCCAGTCAGGTTTGCGAAATACTTTTTCCTGTTGTTTTCTTCCATTGAACCGCAGTGCCGTGCCAGTTAGCCTAGCTGAAAGTTAGCCTGCTAACGCTGCGCTAAACTTCAGTTCTGCATATTCAAAGTGATTTATGCATGACAGGTTCTTATTTCTTTCATTGTATTTTGCTATTGTTTAATGTCATATCCTTAAATACCAAAGTGCTTTATTTGTGATTTATTATTGCTCTTGTCCTGTCTTAACCCCGCGTTAATTTACAAAAAAAATCTTTCGTTGTGATTACAAATAGCCGGTATTGCTTTGACAGTACGTTCACAAATAAAGAAAGGTTATAATCTGTTGCATTCGTGCAGTAGGTTGTCTGTTTGCTTTAACTGGATAATGCAATACAACGCCCCCGTTTTAGTATATCGCTCCATTTGCCACGTTTACTGCAGTAAAACCGTTGTTTTTGCACCGAGCGTCAGTTTTGGGACTGACAACACTGAACTGTTTAAGGAAACGGCGTGTATGTGTATTTGTGTGCAGAATTTGCATAGAAAAAACCCAGTAATGTACTGCAGCATCAGGTTTAGTCAAGCTTACCGCAGTTTCCTCTAACAACAGGGCTGGCTGCACTCAGTGGCATCTGTTAGACAAGTACATTTTCAGTGGGGTTTCTGTGTTTGTTTCTCTTGTGTTTCTATGGTAGTGGGTCACACTTAAAACTGAAGATGGTGTTGGAAAGCGTTAGTTGCCCGCGCTGGTTTTGATTAAAAAATGATGCCTAGCCAGCATTGTAACTTTGCATGTGCGAGTTGGTTAAATAAACCTGCGTTTCATTAACCATTACCAGTTGTATCGATCAGTCGTCGTTGCCGTGTTTCACGTTTGGTTTGGCTGATGTCGTTTTATTATGGTAGTACCTGACAAGACTGAAACGGATCTTCAGGTCTAAGCACTGATTTTGGCCAACAGGGTGCCTCAAAAGTGTCAGATGTTTCACTTTGAAGAGAATGAAGTCGTGAAGGAAACCCCTCCCTATTCAGCTGTAATGCTGTTGATTTTTTAATGGATGGTTTCTCACAGCTTTGCTGTTCGGAGTGTGAAGTTTTGTCATTAACGGTCGTCTGTGGTTTACAGTGTAAATAATTCAACACTTCGGTTAATGTGTTTTCATGTGTTTGTGAGATTGGCAGTGGTTGTGTTTTCCTAAGGCCACATCACAGATGTAGGGAAACGCTGCACTCAGCAGGAAGGGACAATCTGTTGCCCGGTTTCCTGTCAGGAGAGGGCTCGGATCCCCAGCGGGGGCATGAAAAAGCCAGGATTGGAAGAGTGCAGGGAGAGAAAAATGGACGGTCAGTGGTGTGCGTTCAGGGCTGCGAGGCGTAGTGTGATTCATGCAGCACCGAGGGGGGGTGGGGGTGCTCTGCTTGGCTCTTTTTATTGGACCGCAGTGCTGCAGAAAACTTATGCCAGCATTCCACAGTAATCAATACTTGACAGGATGGAGGCGCTGCCAAAAGACTCACGCCGGTCACTCCCTCGGTCCTGCCTTCCTCTCGGCGTGGTGTCTTAAGTCCAGTTTGAGCTGCTTTGTTGTTGCCAGTGATGTACACACAATAGTAGTTACCCAAGTCTGTATTTGGAAACTGTACGACTTAAGTCCTTGTTTTAAACACACTTGCTTATGCATATAGGGCTGCAGTTTCTGCCTCTCACCCACTCCAGTCAGTGGGATAATAGCAGCTCTAAAAGTATAATTTCTGCCCAACTAGTGTCACTAAATAGTACTGCAAAAACAAGACCCAGCACTCCTTCTCACTCCTCTCTGTGGTAGTTGATTTGCAGTCATGCATTTTGCTCTTCAATAGAGTCACACAGTTGTTGCCGGAGTGTGTGTGTGTCAGAGTAGAACTTTGCCTTCATTATCAACATTGTGTGACAGCCCAACCTCTGCATTATCTCTGGCTGCAGATAAGGCCTCTTATTCTTGGGAATATGCATAATCATTGTGTTCCACATGCTCTGAGCTGAGCAGTTGCATTGTGGGAGTGTCTGATCGGGAACATTACTCTTGGATGGAGCAAATAGTTCTCTTGTCTCTCTGGAATTTTTAACCTATTTTTTGGAATATGCAGGGAATGAGTCTTGGTTATTTGACACCGTCGGTTTTTGTTTCCGTATCTGTTTTTGAGATGTTCACTGGTAGTTAGTTAACAGTAAAGTTCAGATGAATCTCTCTTCCAAAACCTAGTAATCTGCCTTACTGCATACTTCCTCGTATTACATAAAAAATAAATATAAAATATGTAACTTGGCATTAACTGTAAAAGTGAACAAATGCAAGCGACGTGAAGTCTGTAGGTGTGATGATTTCTTTCCTCCTACAAGAACTAAACTGAGACCAAATCGTGATCCAAGAAATAAATAAATATAGTAAAAGCCCAATTCGTTTACAGTCCACCTTGTACTTTTATTTGAGGCTTGGTGACTGTTGCTTTTAAGTGTAGGGTGTGTTTTTCATAACTTAAAAAAATAAAAAGTGTTTTAACCGCTTTGGTTTGTGTTGAGCAAGTTATTATTAGTTTTCCTGTAGCTCAGCTGGTAGAGCATTGCGTTAAATGCGCAAAAAGTTGCGCGTTTGATTCCTAGGAAATACACATACTTGTTAAATGTATTGCTTGGACGCACTGTCGCAAGTCGCTTCGAATAAAAGCGTCTGCCGAATGCGTAAGCGTAAAATGTAAATAGACCTTAAATGCACCAATCCGAGAGCATCGTTATCTACAACCTCAATCTAAGCAGCATCATGTTTTCCACCTAGTTTATATTGTTGACTCCGTCCAGTATCTTTCACCACCCAACATATTGGAGACGTTTGGAGTCAGTGGCTGACTGCTTGCCACTAAAAACACCAGTTAATTATTAATCAGTTTCCTTTTGTTCTCTGATCTGCTAAACGAACTGAATTGCACAAATGTTCAAACACGCTGGAGGATGTTGAGAGGTGAAAGGTCACTGCGGGCAGACACCTGTGTCAAAAACACATGCATGGTTCTAATGAAAGGTTCTCATTTTTAGGTTCTGGCTTTAGAAGTGGTGTTAGTCTTAGAAGTGGGAATTTACACCATAGAGTTTGTCTTGATGGCATTTTATCATATTGTTCCAGATTGCCCTTTTGCGTGATAATTTGGGAATAATTTAAATAGCAGTAACAATTTATTGTGTTTCTAAACTCTACAGCAGATGTTGCGAGAACCTCAGAGTGGGTTTAGACAGGACACAAACCTTCCTCGAGTTCTTTACACACCTGTGGGAACGTGGAACGGATCACGAAGCACTCCTGCATGTTCACAGTTTGTGAAAGTGAAAATAAAAGGAAGCAGTTCAGTTATAGATCAAACTTTTTAACACCATGAAATAGCATGAAACAATATGAGCTTCTCAACGGCCTTCTCAGCAAGTAACCAGCGTAAAACAACATGTGTTTCAGATTATCGTTCATGTGATGTGATCTTTAAAACATGCAGCATCCAGCAATGAGGGTCAAATAAACAGTGAAACGATCAGCATATGTTCGTGTAGACTGAAGCTTAGCATTGGGCCTTTTTCAACAGTTGTGCAGTTGTTACTGTCTGTGGAGCTCTGTTAGCTCGTAACATAGAGACATGTGTTTCTAACTCTTGAGAATAACAGCTGGGGTGGCAGACGCAGGCTGAGACCGGCTTTGTGTTTCAATTGTTTAAATGCATTAGTATTTTAAAACTGCAATCCGTAACTTTTTTGGGTTAAAAATAAACAAAAAACTGTTATCGAGCAAGTACATAACAGATTCAGTATTCTCCTTGGCGTAATTTACAATTGTAGGTTTATAATAAGGATTTATAATTAGAGCTGATGGGATTTGGCACTTTGGCTTAATTTTCCTTTAATATACACCGAAAAATATACGTAAAATAACTTGCAATTATGCGTTTCAAACAGAGATGGCGACAAAGGGAAATGTTACGAATTGCAGCTTTAATGTAAAGGCTAGTTAATGAATGATATACTGTATCATACCCACGATAATGTGCTGCATATAAATCGTAATGTTAAGCATATTTAAAAGGGTTTACAAATAACATACAGAGGTACAGAGAGAAGTGTGATGTCTAGTGAGTGAGAGTTGAGATGATAAATTAGAGAGTGGCAGATTAGGCAGCTCATAGCTTGAGGGAGGGCTTATTGGATTTACATGTGTACTGTGCTGAAACGAATGGCTTATGAAAATTAATTTCTACCCAGTTATCAGAGCTTAAAAGAGATCGCAACGTTGAGAGGGACACATAGGTGGGGGAGAAAGTGTCAGTTGACAAACGTCTGTCACCCTGGATGATGAGTCTCTTTTACACGAGGTTTAGCTTTAGAACTTCTGCAGCTTAAATAAATGAGTTTCTGACAGCACAGACCTCTCCTTTACATCACATTAATAGTGTTTTCTCTGCCTGACATTCAGGGGTATCGACTTGCATAATCAATGCCAGTTCTAGAAGCAAGCTGGTGGAATCAGATTCTATTTTGGATTCTCTGTCATATTTTTAGAATCTGTCTTTACATATTGACTCAGACCAACTGTTCGTTATCATTTAAAAACATTTATATAAAAATGGAGATTTCATACGCTTCATTTCTTCATTTTTAATGTCGTTGACTTGTAATAACTACTTTTAAACTGCGTTTTTGAACTGCCACAATGTGTTTGATACAAGATGTTTACGGTTTTTGTCTGCTAATTTATCTGTTACACTGATAAATTGTCTTCACCTCGTCTGTTTGAAAGGAATTCTACTAATTCAACTAATTCATTTTGTTACTCTTTTTAGTCTTGTTGAAGAAGCCAGACTGATTGAAACTGAATGTTAACATGACTTCTCTCTGTCGTACCAGATGGTGAGTGAGAAAGTTGGCGGTGCCGAGGGAACAAAACTGGACGAAGAGTTCAAGGACCTGGAGAGAGTGAGTAGAAAGTGTGTTGGCTGTAGCCGGGATAAAGTGCTCTTTAAAGACTTCCTTTTAAGCACGTTAAGCGATTTAGACACTTGACCTCTGTCCCACACAATGCCTCAGTGAGGCAGTTTACATGTACAAGACAACACGGATAGCTGTCAAATATGACACACAATTCACAATAAAATGTCTCACAATTAAAACTGTCAGAAAATGCAAGAATTTCCTTGGGAGTTTATTTTGGCTTTTCACGTGAAAACACAAAATGACATGTGCAAGATTCACAATTTTTACCGTTAAATAAAGTTGACTTAAGTTAGACCAGAA
>JAZGTJ010011807.1:2114-16524 GCA_036877575.1 Botia almorhae
TGACTTCAGGAGTTACTTCATGTCTGGGTGTACAGGTGAAACATTTAGGGGAAAACATCTTGATGTCACATTGGAGAAATCTTGAGATGATCATAACCAAATGTTGCACTGGGAAATATAAGCTGGCACGTTGTACAGCAATTTTGTGGAGGGAGAAATTATTGAGCTAAATGAGGTTTTCATTATCAAACCTGCTATGAGAAATAGCAGTCATATTACCTGCGCTAGGGAAACATGTTTTATAGAAATAAGCCAAAAGCCAAGACATTCTGCAAGTTGTCAGGGCTTTGGCCCCAGTGGGGCCCCACTGAAACATGCTTTAAGCCTTAGGGAGGTTTGATGTAGATCTGACCAGACAGTTTCCTTTGTTCTGCACATGAGCTATTACACAGTGTGCACAGTGAAAACACTATTTAGAGAACAGAATTTTAAGTGTGTACATATGTGTGTGTGTGTGAGAGAGACAGACTGTGGGTGTGTTTATAATCCCCTTCATGAAATAACACTTATTTAGAGTCAGGAAGTTACTTCATTTGAAAGGATCAAAGTTCAGACTTGGTATTACACAGGTGTTTTCAACCTTTTTCTCCCCACAGACAGAAATGTTAAATAATGTTTGTAAATTAATATTTATGTACAATATGTTTTCCATTTATTCATTTCGCAGATGCTTTTATCCGAAGCAACTTCCTATCCGGGCCAACAATAAGCCTAGGCTACATTCACAAGTAGCATTCACGGGTAGAAATAGAGCTACAGGGAGAGGTGACCAATATAAAAGAGGATAGGAGTTATTTTCTTAACCATGCTGAACCAAGTTAGGGATTAGCGTATGCAGAACAGGTTTTTTCAGTTGAGTTTTGACATTGAGGCCTACACAGATAGATGAACTGATGCACACATCAGACACATTTCCTCTTATAAAATATATTTAAAAATTGGTTACTTGTGTATGTATGAATAAACACTTTTATTGCACGCACCTGACGTTGGTCCGGCTGCATCTATTGATCACACTCTGCACAAGCGCCTCACCTATAGACACCCTCATGACTACAGTCTGAATGACTCGCTTAGTGCGCGTCAAAACATCCTGTCTGGGCATGAGGGATAGGCGATATTCAATAATAACTTTTAAAGCACACGTTGATGGAGGTCAAGTAGACTTTATCCTGTCACCTGCTGATGTCATCCAGGTGCGTCGCAGCCGTTCCTGTGCTCGTGCGCAGCGATCTTGGTGAACTGGTGAGTCAATTCAATCAATTATATATGTTGATGATTTATACTTTTTTTTATTATATCATTTTTGGATTATTTGATTTATTTTTAAATACCAAGTAAACACATCTAGAAAAGAAGAATAGTAGAGAAGTAACCGTAGTTCATTAGCCAATTATTTCAAATGTTTCATTTTAAAAATATATCATAAAACTGATAGTTCCGGTCCTCAAAAATGATTGGTTGACACGATCTGTTTATTCTATAAACAATTATTGCTTCATTTCAACACAAAACAATTGACCCTTTAAAAGCACAATATGTATGATTTTTGCATTAAAGTATCTAAAAAACACTTACAGAGTGTTATATGTTTTGTTACGTTGTGTATTTACATGTAAGTGAAATTTAATACAGTATGTGTTACACATAAGTAGTAAAGCCCTTTTTGCTAATACTGTATGTTTATTTTATTATTAACTATTTCCAACTATTTTATTTAAAATAAGATTCTCAGCACAGTTAACGACAATTCATGAAGTCAGAAATACAGCAACAAACATTAAAGCATGTGGCTTAACATGCCCCATGCTGCTCTCTTCTGAAGTCTCCCCAGACTTCCTAAGTTCCCTCATGAACCCTGCAGCTAAACTATCCCATAGCCCCCCAAATATCTGCATGGCACACCTGACCACACTACACAGACCAGACGCAGGCTAAGACCTCCAACATCTGCCCTCCAGTGAACATCACAATCTCACAAAAGCTAAAGATTAAGAAATGTCAAAGGTCCTTTAATCCAAGAACTCCTACAGTAAATATCTTGTAACATATAATTTGTTTAGAGCTTAGAACCCAAAAACAAATTTCTCGTAAATTTTAGTTTCATTATAGAAAGAAGTGATCAATATATTTTTCCAAAATATGCTTTTTATCCACAGAGGAAAATCATACAGGTTTGGAAGACACAAGAGTTAATGACAGAATTCTCATTCTGTACAAACTATTAATAAAACAGCTTCTGCTATTATCAGGCAGTGTGGGAATCATTTAAAAGCTTGCAGTGGTGGAGCAGATCTTTTTGACAATGTGTGAAAAACTGCAAGACTAAAGGAGACAGAATTCCATGCCTCTGACCTGACCTGAAAACCTCCATATGGCTCCTCAGTAGGCATCTGGCCATCTTCTCCTCTTTTCTTGAGTGACATTGACAAGCAGTTTCCGTAACACTCTAGTTTAATCTGCAGATAATTGCTATCTCTTCAAAACCAACACAGCAACACCTCACGGCCAGCTCTAATAGACTGTGAAAGGTTACAAAAAGGCAGACTATCTTTCTCTCTCTCTCTTTCTCTGCTTTGAGGTTGTACGTAGTGTCCTATGTGTCAAGGTGAGCTTTTGCATTGTTGGGCCAATGGAAAAAGTTATTAGACCACTAAAGGGAGCATTTGAGACGTTAGGTAAGGTGGGGGCACTATTCTGCAGGTGATGAGGATTAACTGGAGCCAGAGGCCCCTTCGAAATGAAATACAGATCTGTCAGTCTAATCCCCACAAATAAAAAACAGAGCTCCGCCTCTCTCCCCTCTCTCCTCATTTGGCACATACCCCACCACTGCTTCATCTCTTTCACATTTGCCCTTTGCCAAACACCGCTTGCCCCCAGCTTGTTAATGGGACCCAGTGAAGCATCCCTAGGAGGAAGTGACTGATTGGCCCTGGCAGTAATGGACAGCTCTGCATAACCTCACCGAGTGATGAGATAAAGAATGTGGGAGGGGTTTTAATCAGTGACAAGAACTTTGCAGCCCTGAAAGGAGCTATATTCAGAATAGCAATGGAGTTTGTATACTATCCACAATATGCAACTTTTCTGTATGTATATAGAATACTGTATGTATATGGAATACTCAGATGTCCAAATACGTTTAGCACAACATTCAGTATGCAACAAAGCACACCGTATAGTATATCAACTGACATGTTTAACATCTCCTTTGCTAACACACAAATGGATACAAATATTATGTTTAAAGAATACTAGGGAGCAGTATACAGTGTATACGACACATCTGGTATTGTTTTCAACATAGCTTTTAGGTAACTGAGGTTTTGTGCAGTAATAGGGATAAGTATAAAGCACAGTTAACACATTGATTGATTGATTTAGTAAACACCCTACAAATAAGGAATAATATAGCACAATCAATTATTCATACCAGGAATCAACAGTGTATAATATACAGCAAGACAAGTCAAAGCAGTACAGAGTTCAGTTTTAAAACAAGTATACAAAGTCCAAATCATTATGTTAGAACTGTCAAAGCATAAAAGCCCGGGAAATTCAAGATCATCTAGCACAAATATGTAAAACTCACAGCAGATATGCAGTGCTGCAATGTTTGCTCATAAAGATCTAAAGCAGCCTTTCCTTTTTTCTTTGCTTTCTCTGTTTCATAGCTGTGTCTCATATGTTTATGTGGCCTCTCATAATATCAGCTTTGCTATCTCTCAGCCCCACCAGCCTTCAGTGTTTTAACAGCCTGCCGTGGTGCATCCCAAAAATCGAGACAGAACATAATAGGTGGAGGAACGTGCTCCCCACCTCCCCTGTCCTTTCTGCCCTGTTTGACCCTCTCCAAATCTTCACTGCTTCATTTGAGGGTCATCTTACCCTGAAAGAGTTTTACTGTATCTTTCACTAGGCCGCCCCACTGTTTCCCACCCTGCTGCCTTCAAAAGGACACCCCCCGCCTTCAGCCAGACAACATGCGAAATATATATTACCCTGACCCATGCCTCCAGCTCTCGGTGCCAGAGTCAAACAGAGCGAGTTGAAAAGGGAAAAGAGAGAGAGCCTTTTGAAGGGTTTTGAGGCTGAGGCAGTGTGTGAGAGTGTGAACTAAAGAGAATGTGTCAGTTATTTCTGACTGGAATTAGCACATATTTCCGAATCAGCAGGCTCTGATGTTTGCGACTGATGCTAAAGCAAACAGGATCAAAAGGCGGTTAAGGATATTCAAAAAAATGCGAGGATAGTGATAAGACATAAATATACACTAATAATACATAATTTTTTTTACACAATACCTAAAGCTGTACCACAGAACTTTGGCCTCATTATCATCTGGGGAGGAAGCATAAAACTGCAAGTTCCTGGAGTTGTTCTTTTATGGCATTTGTGCTTTGGCACAGTTGTTCTGCACAGATGAGTCTGATGGTTGGAGGTGTATCTATTATTGCTTGTGATTGTTCAGCATATCTGATGATTGGAGAAAGATCCACCAGAGATCTCTTAAATGTGTCAGGGCATCAGTGTCACAACATTACTCTCACTTGTATTGAACTTTGATCTCAACACATTCAATTAAGACTGCAAACTTGGGTAAAATATTATCTTTTGTGCTGTGACTGAATAGCAGTGTAAGTAACACTAATGACTGTTGACCTTTTCTACTATTGTATATTTGTATCTGTCAATTATAACACTTAATGTTTTCAGCTTGTGCAGACTGAGAAGAACTGTGAGTGTTTTAGATTACTTGCAGGGCATGATGCAATGTGTGTTCTTCATTGTGTGTAAACAATAATGAAGCTTCATTGTTTTCATTTCTGACTCTGATCGTGATTTTGGCTACGCTCCCCAGCATTGTTACATTAGCGGCTTGCAAGAGTTAGCAAACTGCTTCTGCAAAAATATGGCAAACGTTCACATTTGTGTTTTTCTGCTCTCAGGTCTCATTCAAGATATGTTAGTTCAGGAAAATTCGATTGTGGGGTTAAATGAAAAGAAAATGTGGATCAAATGCCCAGTAATACATCAGGCACTAAGAGGAAGTTCAGGGAGGTTAAAGGAATAGTTCACCGCAAAAATTTTAAACTATCAGGGAATATCAATTTCACTCAAATTGATTATTTTGGTGCTTTGTTGGCATTTTCGTAAAAATGAGCTTCTAGAACATTCTACTATCACATTTTGTGTTTCACAGAATACAATGGCACCATAATAATGTGAGGGTGAGTATATAATGCTAATATGTTAATTGTTGGGTAAACTGTTGCTTTATGTATTGTACCATACAAAAATGGCTGATTGGGTAACATTTGGCTACTCTACCTAACAGTGCCTTTTTAAACCCATGCATAAACATTCAAGCATTGTTTTGTGCTCTTCCAATCTCTTTTGTGTAAATGCCTGGCTTTTGTGTACATTCCCTCCTAATAAAAGTTTGTTTTCAAGAGGCTGCGTGAGGGTTAGAGAGAGAGAGATTGTGCTCTAAAGAGAGTCATTGCGAGATCTCAGGGTGCTGTTCTGCTTAACTTCCCCTGGTCAAAAGCTCCTCAGTGTGGCTATCCAGGTTGGCAAATCAGCCTGTGCCCACTGTTTACTGTGCCGGTCAAAAGGGATACCGGAGCTGTAACAAAGGGGGGTCTGTTCCTATTGTCCTTCCCTAGAATTACAGCCCTCTGTTGGGCCGAAAGGGGGACTGGGGGCCCTGGCTCCCACATACAGGGAAAAAGGACAATTTTAACTGAAACCACATCCCTTCTTTTAGAGTCCCCAATCAGACGCTGCTTCAATGTAAACACAGGCAGCCATTCACTGATTCTATCTGAGGAACCGGAAAGCCGTGTTTACATGGTGCAGGCTACAACTAACAGGCTTTTAACACTGATGGTTATAAACGGATATTCAGAGCAAGCCAACACACTGCGGACCGGATGGATTAACCAAAGTTTATTGTCATTGCAAATCAAAAGGGTGAGGACATTCCTAAATTAAGAATGAACCCAATAAGGGGCACAAAGCTAAGAACAGCTTCCTCTCCATCCATCTTCCTAAAACCAAAAGCAGCTGGAAATCAGGGGCTGCTGTTTCACATCTGGGACTGCACTGCTCCCCTGGTGTGGAATCTACTTTAATGAGTATACCTGACACCTGCGCTCCAGGCGAAACTGTTTACAGAAATAATATCTCTGTGCTGTAGATATACTGTCTTTTTGCCCACATGGCTATTAACTGTACAGAGTGTCCAGAGGTTTGATGTAACAGGCTGACCACAGTAAGAGCTCAGGTGAGCTTCAGAAGCACTGCATTAAACCAGAGTGTTTAAGAGGTGCTGAGCCGTAAGGGGCAGGTGGGATTGGTTTCACACAACAGCTGTCCACCATCTGCGTTCAAACATCTGGCAAGTTATTCGCATACCCATAGGAGGAAAAATCACAAACAATTAGATTAAACCGAGAGCAGATGCAGAATTATGCTGAAATGTCCAGCATGTTCTCGTCAGATCCCAGTAATCTTGCAACGGTCTTTCAGTTTAGAAGAGATCACAGTCACAAACTGTACTTATGTTTTGATACCAAAGTCTGCAATTAAAAGTCAGTAGTTTTAATATAAACTCAAATTCTCCCAAAACCAAATTATCTGAGATTATCTATTCACATTAAATGTACATCTCCACACTCATGCTTTATGACAAAATTATCTCAAATGCCTTATCTTATTTTGGGAGAAATATATGAGACATGAAAGTTGGTACATGAAATTTAACAGTATTCTTAACCTAAAAAACTACCTCTGAACAAAACAATTTTCTGCTGGGTACCCGATTTCAAGTCTATCTTAAGATACGTTTACATCTGTAGAGTAACGTTAAGCAGTCATACAGACACGTGCCCGTGTGAATAATGTTCTCTTGCTTTCTACGGCTTCTGATTGTTATCTTTATACCTTCAGGTAAGATCTCCAGCACTACAGCTAATAACAACAGTAGGTATAATTCACTCTGACATGTTGCAGAATTTCTTACAAGAGACGCGCGCAGAGCAATATGCTGTTGCCGCAGGTGCATTGTGAAAACTGTCATCCGTGAATCGCGTAAGAAGCCTCCACCCATCATTACCTTTCAGAGACAAGCATCGGCAGAGATAACCCGACGCCCCTGCCGTTATCAGTCCTTTCGTTCTCATACCTCCCACTCCGTTCGAGCGCTTTGTTAGCGGGGTTTCTGCATCTTCGCTTTGCTCCTCCCTGCGGAGCGCCTCCTCAAGTTTGCGATCTATGTTGGAAACGCGCACCAGGCTCTGCGCGTCTCTGCAGGTTGAGCGCTCTGGAAACCTATAGGATTTAAGTTACAAGTGCCATTATTAATGCGCTCGTCTCTTTAAAAGAGGTGTTTTTTGTGGGTGAAATGAGGTAACAAAACAACTAACTTTACCGGTAACCTTTCAAATCGGTACAACACCTATTTGGATTGGCTTATTTCTTTGATCGTTTAAACTAAAAAGTTGCGCAAAAGTTATGGTTTCCTTACTGGATTTAGGCGGTCTGGTTTTGTTGCTCGTATGGGGATACTGCGTCCTGGCTGACACGGTCTTTACAAACTTTACCCTGGACAACGAGGTACATTCGAGTTTCATTCACCGGCGCTTAAAGAGCCAGGAGCGCCGGGAGATGCAGCGGGAGATTTTGTCAATCCTCGGGTTACCACACCGGCCGCGGCCGCACCTCCACGGCAAGCACAACGCAGCGCCGATGTTCATGCTGGATCTGTACAATGCCATGTCAACAGAGGGAGACGAGGAAGGCTTTTCGTACCCGTACAAGCCTGTTTTCACCACTCAGGGACCTCCGATCGCCACCGTGCAAGACAACAACTTCCTAAACGACGCTGACATGGTCATGAGTTTTGTTAATCTAGGTAAGATAGTTACTGACAGAATATGTTGTGGCACAAATGGGCAATTTTAAATGAAAGCAAATGCATTCTTAAGCCAAAGTTTGTTGACCTTTAAAACATACCATCTTGCCTTTTCATGTTTTGGCATCGACAGGAAAGATCTGACTCAGAAATGAGATAATAATAGGGTTGAGTGAATAATAACAGGCCAAAGAATGAAGATTTTTCCCCCGAGAGTCTTAGATAGTTTGTGTGTTCCTGGGCCAAATAACATGCATAGTTCTCCACTCCATTGTTTGTTTGATTTTATTACGCCACTCATCTGCCCATGCCATAACCTTGGAGTTCTTTCAAGCTCCTAATGTTGGTGAACACAAACCTGTATTTGCATTGTGTGTTGTTGGCCAGTGATAATAAGCGCTGTCACATTCCCAAGCGTCTGCCGTCTCAGGACCAGCTGTGTCCTGCGCTAATGTTCAGGTGTTAATGGCTGGCTGTCTGGGAGCTCAGCGGTCTCTTTATCTTATTTCCCCCTCTGCAGCAATGATATCAGTAGACAGAGCCACAAGTGTTTCGCTAGCTGCAAACTGCGTGTCATGCCTCGTTTGCGTAACCGCGGCGCGGCTAAGTCTATGGCACTTTTAACGCAAGACGCGTTCTTGCGTTTAAAGCGTTCACGTGCATGGCAGAGCGATCATTGCCAAATGTACTATGGTAACAAGTTTCTGTCAAAAAAAGAGTTTCTGTTGCTACTAAGAAACTATTTAATAAGAGACGACGTCATAAAAGAAGCGACGCACCGGCCATTTGCGTGCGTGCGATGGATGGGAATTGACCAGCAGCGCAGACGGAAGGCATGCCCGTGTCCTGTATGAACTCTCCCCATGACCCGATTCAAAGAGCTGTTGTCATGCACCTTTACCTAAAACCCCCTCCCCACCAACTTAAAGGGTAATCCTACTTGGTTGGCTTAATGTTTCATAAGCACCTGGCACCTGTCTTATCAAAGAGTCTGTTAGTTACCTCGTTAAAGCGTCATCAACTGCGTGCAATCACAACATTGCCATGCAATGTGTGATTTACTATGCGATAAATGCAATTATGTTGTTAAGGGTGTTATTCGCGTCACTGTTTATTTGTAAGATGGGTCTACGGTTGGATGGAATAGTTCTTGTTAGATAACCATGTTAGATAAGAGTTAAATGTGCTCCAGAATTGCTTTGGTGATTATGTTGAGTTGTTTTATTTAAGTATAAACAAATATATATTTCTGACTGAGGGGAGGAAATGTAAAATTTTGTACGGTTTGATAATTATTTTGAAAATTTTAGGGGACAAATTCTCCTTTTTATAACTATGGTGGTCATAGTCCTGAATTTATGTTTTTATGTGCATGTCACATTTACAATGATGACGTCAAGGCAAATGTATATTGGGCTATAAAAATGACAAAATTCACATAGAAATTTCATACACTCTAAGCATTTAGTTCAGTAAAATGATTTAGAAAAGCCTTACAATGTTTTTTATGAAAAGACTAATGTGTGTGTATCTTTGGTGTGTGTATGACTACCATGAGGGAAGTAACAGTGCTTCTTATTCTGAAATGTGTAATTATCCAAAGGACTGCTGCATTGTGTCTGTTTTGGACAGGCACTGACACAGATGGATTTGACCACAGAGGCTTTTAAAATTAAGAGCCTCTGTCTCTTTCTGGTTAGCTTTCTTCCTGAGGGGAGACACCAGCTTTTAATCAAGCAACCTGCCACAGCCTGTTCAATTCAAGCCAAACTGCCACAGCACACCCTTTACATTAAACACAATGTCAACAGAGACTTCACCCTTTGGCATTTTACAGGAGGAATGTGGATATGTACATATTCACAATGGCAGTTACATGGCTGTTATATTGCATTAGGCCCATGAAAAGGCATGTATGCCATATGCTACGAGTGTTTTCTCTTTCACAGAATCTGTGATCCATAAACCTGGCAGTCAATCATAACAAAGATGTTTATAAGCAAGAAGGAACGGAGTGGAAAACAAAAGAATTTACACAGGAACCATATGTGATTATAAATAACGTCTAAAGACTTTTCAAAAAAATTTAAATATGGTTTTCCACAAATTCCTTCAAAATACGAAATGGCCAATTATTTTGCCAAAAGTTTTTATGAAAAAAAAGTTTCCGTTCATTGGCCTAATGAAAAGGGAAAAATTCCCACACGCTGTCGGGAATTGTCCTGAAAGGAAGGAGAGAAAACACATTGATTGGATGCACCTTGCCCATGAGTCCTTATATCAGATTATCATGTCATGGCTCGGCTTAAACAAATGCTCGTATTCACAATGTATTTACTGAGGTATTCTCCATGTGGGAAAATAGGAGCTTTTTGAGTGTGAAAATGCCTTTAACTTGTGATTCTTTCAGTCCCCATCCCTATTCACCTACTAATACCCTGCACTAAAAGTATTTCTTGGTAGAAATGGTGTCACTTTAAGTTAATAAAACGACATAGGAATTAAAAAAAACTTTAGTTCTTTTATTGACCCTTTTTGTTGATCAAGTGTTGAACCACACACAAAGGATTGTGCAGCAAGGGGTACATCTATATGGTGCCTTCAAAATCTGCTTAGATAAAGGTGTCATTGTAGACAGGATTCTACAGAACATTAAATTCAATAGTGCCTTGTTGCCTTCCTAAGAAAGCTTTTTTAACTTTAGGACATTGACTGTGGTTTTAGGTGAAGTAGCTGAAGGAGTTGCTCACAAACAACAAAGCGAAAGTGCACTTTTTGCACCTTCCTTAATGTTTATTAGAACCATTTCCTCCTAAATGAAGTTGGGTGGCATTCGCCCTTTCTAAAATATTATGACAACAGTTGTGGGTCTGATTACACAGATACGTCTTGAAAGCGCAGTGGGGAGGTCTGGTGAAGGATGGGCTGTAAAAAAGCTTTGTTTGGCAAGGCTGGACTTTTTCTGTTCCTACAAATGTTTCATAAGCTTGAGGCACAATTTACGACAGAAATGTGGGTGTCCTGCTGCTTTAAGAGTATGAATCATTTTGTGTATCCAATAAAAACTGTATTTCAGAGCCAGCACAGGTGTGACTCACCAAAACTGTTTGTAGTAACACTAGAGGAAAAAACTTTGTACTTGGATAGAGTTTTATAGACCAGCTGTGTCTGAGGTATGCGACTTAAACATTTTTGAGTAACGCCGGAGTATCTATAAGGCTGTCTGCACTTTGTTAGGTTTATTGAGGATAGAGATGTTTTCAGGCCGTGTACAGTAAGTGGGTGGGTCTCTGATTTCTTTGGAACTCGGGGCATGGGACATTTTGTGTCTGAGTCACTTTTAGTTAAAAGCCCAGCTGTGTAAATGGCATACACATGTATGTAAAATGTAAATGCAACACGGCGCACACAACGCAAGTCAGCGCCGCAGAGGGTGTGTGAACTCCAGGGAGTCATGTAAAATGTTGGGAAAGAATTGTTGCATAGAACAGTATATTAGACTTTTAACTACTACATTAAAAACAATTTAGAGTTAAAGGTACAGGTCACCCAAACGTTAAATTTTGCCATTTACTCACCCTTAATAAAACACAAAACAGATGAAAGTGGATGGTGACTCCAAGAGGGTATAAATAGTTATATATAATAGTTGCCTATTAAAGTGATATATGTTAAGTCTACATACAAAAGGTTTTGTGTGATTAAGTGATCTAATGCGAAAAATACTGGTGAAAATTTCTATAGAAGGAGCTGTGGTCTGAACTGCACACACACACCTTGACATTAAAGCTGCAATAGGTACCTTTTCTTGGTTATAAAGAAACAGAAGTCAGTTATTGAGCAAGTACATAACAGATCAGTGTTCAAAACGCTCTACTTACCTTACCCCGATTCATAACAGTAAGCTTATAATAATGATTTATAACTTGAGCTACCAGGTTGGATTTCACAGAAAATGTCAGGCAAAGGTTACACATTGCAGCTTTAAAAGCAGGTCAGATATGAACAAGATCTTTAATTGAGTCCATTGTATCATTTTGCAGCTAGTTCCTTTAAAAGAATAGTTCACCCCCAAAAATGTATTTTTTTTAATTTACTTATCCTCATGTCATTCCAAACCTATATGACATTTTCTTCTTCTGTGGAACACAAAACAGAAAATGTTTTGGTGGTTTTGTATCCATACAATAGAACTCAGTGGGTGCCAGTGCTGTTTGGTGACGAACATACTTTAAAATATCTTTTTTTGTGTTCCTTAGAAGCAAAAAGTCATACAGTTTTGGAATGACATGAAGGTGAGTAAATGATGGAAGAATTTTCATTTTTGGGTAAACTCACTCTTTAAAGCCAGAATTACATATTTGAGTGAGGTGTCCACATATAAACATGTCAGGACACATGCAGGCATGCCCAGTGGGAAGAACTATAATTCTGGGCACCACAAGATTCTCTTTTACTTCCCAGGTTTCTTGCACAAGAAAGGAAACTAAACAGCCAAGGTAATATTGACATCATCAAAGGTGATGATTGTGCAGGAAATGGGTGGGATATGAGCAGATGTCTGCGCTCTGATTGAAATATAGGAGAAAATAAAATAGGGACCTGCTATGCCCTATTGTATTCTGTTCTGTTCCGTTCTGTTGGTTTCTTTCATAGAATTAATTGCACACAGACTTCTTACTATGTTATGACAGCCCTTTCCTGGGACATTTATGTAGCTGTATATATTTTTGTACAGGTTCATTAGAAGACTAGCACATTATAGCAGCAGTACACAAAATGTGCACTGCCTTAATGTCTTTTGTTCACATCCAGTGGTGGAAACAGTTATACTGGGGGGACCCTAGTTGGGGATGTACTTTTTAAGCAGAATATATTTTTAAACCACAAAATTCTACTAAATTTATGTATGAAATTTGCGTAGTGTTTGCAGGCTATAGGCATAGAAAAAAATCCTTAACAATTCATTTCCTGGATTGTCCCCCTAAATCCTGAATTCTGTTGTGGTTACACAGTGCCACAGTGTCAAAAGATGCCTTCGAATTGGGTCAAAAGAATGTATCTTAAGGTGGCACACGACTCTCTCAAAGCAATCAGACTTCCACCAGTTCAAGAATAAGATGGAGTGGGGTGAAATGAGTTTGACCTGACCTACGTTGTTAGCTTACCCGTCAACACGCTTTCCACACATCGTCTGACCCCAGTGCCGAGACCCCAGTTGAGCAAGGAAATGACCTGTCTGCTACCTGCCATGAGAAAAAGACGTCATTACCCCATCAACTTTTTATGGGTCTGTTTTGCGTCTGTCAGGCTCACTAATGCATTATTGAGAGTGTTAGTCACAGACAGCTCTCATGCGAGCCTGTGGCTGGCATGCGAGTGGAATCTATGATAGACAGATAAAGGGAGGAGGAGGACAGACACTTGTACTGGGGTTCTTAGTTGTTAAGCCTCTAATGGATCCCTGTTCTTGTAGTGGGTCACGTTTACAGTCCCTGGAGGAACATCACTGTAAAATAAATCACAGCCTCTGGCATCACAGTTGCACATCTGAACATGGTGAATATAGGTGTTTTACCATTAATACAGAGATGTTTAGAGGAAAGAATGGAAAGGATTAAGAAAAAAATAACACACATGAAAGAATTAAAGTGATAGTTCACCCAAAGGTAAAATTGTGTGTGAGAATTTGTCTTTTATTTTTCAAACACAAATGGAGCTATCTGGAAAACTGCCCAAGCTGTTCTTTATCACACAATGAAATGGGATTGTGACTACAGCTATCAAGCACAATACAGGGCAAATACATTTACAAAAGTAATCTATACACCTTTCTTTAGTTGAACTCTTTTTCTTTAGCATATTTTGTTTAGAGTCTGCCAGAACTGCAGCCTCGTGAGATTTAGTGAAACCACAAGTTGGTCCGTGTGTGTTTGAATGGGTGTGTGATTCCTATTTTTGTAAGCCCCTTGTCAGAGCATAAACTATCTCGAGTCACACTGCAACAGTGCGTAATGCTCCTGGAAGTTGCCTTCAATCATGCACACACACACACACTAAATGAGGACATTCCATAGACATCAATTGTTTTTATACACAGCTAGTTATAAACACTATAACCAATACCTAGCCAACACTCCTATTCTAACCCCAACAGTAAATATTTTGCATTTTTACAATAAAATAAACTTTATTTACTGTATTTTTATAGTATTTTTACAAATGGGCAACTGCCAAAGGAGGTTTTGCTCAGATGTCAGGTTTACAGACTTGGGTACAAATTTGTTGCCATTGTATAGTAAACCCCCTCTTTACACACCCATATGCACTCACACAAAAGCACTAAATCTCTGAGGAAATTCAGGCTCATTTCTGGCAGTCAGCTTGTATTGTTTTATAGTGCAAGTTAGGCAAGGTATTAGGAGGCTTTGTGGAAGAACTATGGCGTAATAGGCAAATTTGTTGTCAGTTAAGTGTTGTCATTAAAAA
>JAZGTJ010011809.1:0-16523 GCA_036877575.1 Botia almorhae
CCCCCCCTGTGGTGAGTGACACGCTTCGTCATTGCTCTTATATGGCATATGAAAAACTAAAATATAAAACTGAATAGATACCACACCCCATATGGTTTCCTAACTGGATTGTTATATAACTATTATAAAGCTATTAAAAAAACTGTAAATTTTGAAGTGTCTTCTTCAATGGCATTTGCGATATATAACCTTTAGGCACTCCTATATATTGCAAATGCCATTGCAGAAGACAGTCCTTATAGTTTTTGCAGTAATATGAGTCCCATCTGTAAGTTCCTCCTTTTAAAGCAGTGTGGTGACCTATAGGGAACTCCAGATGGTGGATTATGTTTCCTCATTTTTACATTGTAAATAACAATAAACAAACCCTTGTATACTCCAAATATGCCTTATTTTTATGTACGGAATTCCATATATTCTATTTTTAAACAGTTGCATTGTTTGTCAAAGTACATTTGATTATCAAAGCAAACAATACAATCACATTACCACATAAATGGAATAAAATGTGTTGTTTAGGTTTTCAGGAGCAAGGTGCCGTGTATAACTGTCTGACCTGTCAGTACGACTCCTGTGAGTTTCCGCTCGATTGCCCCAGTGAGTTGACAGGTTTCTTTACATGTGTGCAATTTGGCTTTAGTCTACTATGATATGTTATTCTGTGCACTCCCACCCGCCCACCTACCCACTTTACACTTGACATGATGGATGTGTTATAACTCGACCTGACAAAACCATCTCTGCAATTACATAACGGCATTTACGCAGCACAAACATCTATTTGTAGCTTTTAACTCCATAAAATGTGCTTAAGAGCCAGACAAAGTTGTTAAGTGAAACCTGGGGTCCTGACACACTTTCCCACATAATATCATTTTGCACAAATAGCCCTTTGGGTCACGTAAGATGGCAGGCCCTCTCCCACACACCGTGGTATTCATTTTCACACAGCACAGCTACAATTACTGCTCAGCATATCGCTTCCTTTACTGCTCTCCCTGGAGGCTCTGTTTAAATATTATAATTAGCCAGAATGTGCTGCCCCTGTTCTCGTGTTGACAAAAGGAATTCAATTGCAAGGTGAAGTGTTACAGATCTGTGTCTAGTGGATTGCTGTGTTTGTCATGTGCTTTCTCAGTGAAGGAAATCAAAATAGAGGAGAACAACAGGACTGAGATGTGGTGTAAGGTTCCGTTCCTTTTGCCCACAGACATAGAGATAGTCTGGAGATACGCAGAGGTGAGGAGAACCCAGGACAAAGGATTGTACCCTTTCAGATGCATTCAGTAATTTTAAGTTCATTTAAATAAATTAGTAAAACAACAATTACTAGATGGTGCAGAAATTGCGATGAAGTCAAACATGCTAGTTTATGCATTACTCGGTTTGAAACATTAAACCACAAATAGTGGATAAAGTAATTGGCACAATGAAGGTAAATAATAACCAGTAAATAACCATTAACTAGCAATAAGAATGTAAAATACATTAATGTAAATACATTAATAACATTACATTGTCTAAGTAAAACAGGAATTTTTGGTTTGAGATATATAAGTATTCAAGATAGGACATGGTTTTTATTTATCAGGACTTAATTATATAAGAAAAGATTAACCGTTCCCTTCAAGAATGCAGTTAGACCAAATGCAAGTTTGCAAAAACAATAGCTAAAAGGAAAAATTGTGAAATTGTTATTGCTTTAGAAAAGACGGATGAATCATTCACAATAGGGCAACACAATACAGGTTCTGTGTTATTGACGTTGACTAAGGATTAGAATATCTAAGTCTTGACTAATGTCTCCCTCTGTACGTGTACTGTACTGTAACTAAATGAATGACGGCCCTCTACTGTTGCTATTGCCAAGCCCTGTAGCACCTTCAAGTTATTTGTAAGCATACAAGAATCCCTTTATATCAGCTCTTCCTGTCTCTGGTCTCAGTGGTCCCTCAGGCACAGTTAGTTCATGCAGAACTACAGGATGTCTTTGACCAGGCTCTCCTCCCAGGAGGCCAGTTCCCCACCCCTGCTGTTTCATTCACCTTGTGCTTACCTGTCTGACTGCAGTGCTACTACTGGTCTTCCTTAGTCTAGGGTAATAATACTCTGTTATAATCTGCATTAGACCAGTGTAATCAAGGTTTTATCTGTCATATTTCAGCATCAGTTCAAAATGTTCAGCACTAATTTGCTTCATTATTTTAGTGTTCGTCAGTTTTAATTTATAACACTAATTTCAGCTCATAATAATATTAACTTGTTGTAAATCTTATTGTTTATTTTTTTTCTATTTAATATACATGCTGTACTGATCTACACCATTGGTTCTTAAAATGTTCTTGGTCCTAAATGTTAAAACATTCTCTTTAGATTTCAAAATAGTTATTTAAATCTGTCTGTCTGTCTGTCTGTCTGTCTGTGTGTTTGTCTGTCTATTTTTTATTGTTTTTCTGCCAATAGGATGCTGTGTTGGTTGTCCTGTAAAAGAGAGATAAGTTACTATACAGTCCAAGAAACAAAATACACAGGAAAGAAGATATATTTTATGCACTGCTAAACCTGAGAGACATCCACTTGAAAAAATAAAATATTTAGGCAAATGCTTGTTTCACTTGCGAAAGTAATTCCCATATAAATAAGAGCAAATTTTGTAAGGATTAGCAACATTATATTTGTGATAATAAATGATTAAATCTGTAACAAACGACAGTAAACTTTAAGCTGGGTTTTTACATGTTTAAATAAGAGGGGAACAGGAGAATTCGTCAAGTGAGGCTGTACCACTAGCTTGAGTTATAAAGCCTTCTTTGTTACTAAATATAGCAAGACATGACTCAATGCGTAATTCATTTTACAGTCTTTACTCAGTGTTTTGATTTTGTTGTCCCAATAACACAAGCCCTAGCTAGGTGTGGGAGATATTTTGTTGTACAGTTCTGTAATTTCCATTCTGTGTGTTTTGACTATATGGCCCTGATTTACTATAGGTCTGTGTGTTATAAAATGTACAAAAGTGCTCATCTGCTAACATAATCTACTCAATACAGTGCATCTTGTTGGATTTGTTTCCTTCCAAATACATTTTGAGCCTCCGAAAATACTGTTATTGCAAATTGATTAAATAACACACGTAAAATAAAAAAGCCTTAAAGTTAATTATTTAAAAATGACAATTGTATAAAAACAATTAAGAAAATCTGTATTATTGTGGTCCTGGGAACAATTTGCTACATTCCAAACATTCAAAAGCACGCCTACATCTCGCACGGAAAGCACACCTCTGGCCATGTGTCAACTTTGACCCTCACTACCTGCGGTTTGCGGTTGTATGTAGGTGTCAGCGTCTTCTGATAGGTTATGCTGTGATTTGTAATGCTGTGATTTTTACCAACTTGTTGGTATCACAATTTACATAATAACAACAACACTGACACACCTTAAGATTCGAAAAAAGAACATTACAAAGACCATTACAAAGAAGTTACAAAGGCGCTTGAATAATGCCCTACAAATGTTATGTAACGTGGCTGCAGTACTGTACAATGCCTTGTTAAAGAGACTAACTAGTTACAGTCACTATTATAGGTCAATTTTATATGTGGTTATCTGTTTATATGGTTGTACAATAATGTCATTGTATGGGAAACATCCCTGGTTTTCCATAAACTTTGAACTGCATATATGCGGTATAAAATGTTGTCTTGTGAGTACCACAGGCCAAAACAACAAAAACACAATCTTTACAGATCATCACAAGTGGTTATACTTTTGTGTCTTATCTGTTTGTGCATCTTGTTAACGTACTTTATTACCTTTATACTCCTGGGACTCAGTTCTGGGGTCATGATTCTTAAGAGTCACAAGGAAACACCCAAAGTAAAAGACAGCGTGTCTTCTGAAGGAAAGTGCAAAAGGGGTTATTTTAATGTAAAGACACAACTTCTGCTTGTGCCATTGGATGTGTATGTCAGAGCATTACTGATTAAGTACAGTGCTTCTTTATTTACAGATTGTTCACTTTAGGACACAAGCTACGAACAGTCAATATTATACTGGCTGTCAAGTTTGAAAATAAAATAAAGTTTTAAACATAAAATGTATAAATATAATTTTAAAAGACCCTCTGGAACTGTTACGCAACAATGAAAAAATGTGTCCGTAACGGGAATATTCTTTAAACTTCTGGGAGTTTCCCAAACATCCCAAACTAGACGTCACCTGCTAAGTACGGTTGTTCCCTAAGTTACAGTAGAACAGTAATTTTAAAACTTTTTTATAGACAATTGGTCCTTCTAACTCATAGCTGTAAATTAGCTATTTAAGATAAATCTATTTTTTTTATTTTTAATATTAGTTGACAGTTGACAAACCACCCACAATATAACAAACTGTAAAATACAAGATCTTTTCAGAATATTTTTGTAGTTTTTTTGTACTGTTTTTAATAGGGAAGAGCAGAACTAGTTCTTCCATTGAGACGTTGTCACAAGAATTATACTGTATGTCAGTAATGAGGATTTGAGTTTTGAGTCAAAAGCCAAAAAACACAAAACTTTGTTTTCTGTTGTTTTGTCTGTTGGCTTCAAACACCTATAGTTCAAAAATCTCTTAAATTAAAACGCTTCTTTGAATTCTGTCATCTTAACTAAATTCCAGTATAATCATATTTGTGCTATAGCTTGTGTTTAATGCATTTACAATATTTGTTAACTGAAATCACAGCTTTATTTATATTTTTAAGTTTAATTATTTTTGTAGCCAAAACTAGTAGGCTACTGAGTAACACAACCATTGTGATAGCATACCTTATATAGACATAAAACATGCCTATTGGTGTATGTTAAACATCTTTTTAGGCAACAATAAATAGCTTTTTGTAATCAGGACTTAAAATTTGACTTAAAATTTTTCATTAAAATAACAAGCCCCAGTGTCTCCTGTGAATATCAGCACAATGAATCAAAATGGTTATCATAGCAATAAATGTACCAATGTACATGACTCATATGTAGGGGAGTACGCAGGAAGTTTCAGTTGCTAACGTGGTGCGGTTGCTTTGTTGCGGCAAATTGAAGTTGTGCACCGTGTGAAACATGAAGCAAAAGTGACTGGAGTATGAGGTCTAGGCAACGGACCTCTTAGTCACAGAATTCTGTTTCCTGTTTTAATCATTCCCAGATGTGCAGGTCTGTGTTGGTCTGTAATCTATCTGATGTAGGGAGTGAGAAACAGGGTGGGCAGAATCTGAATAATTGTAAACATTTGTTGAAGGGTTAAGCGTCATTTTTCCATGTATTAACTGCAAGTAGACAGAGATTTCGACATTTCTGTCAGGTTTTATCATGATGAGTGTTTGCATCATCATATGAGTACTGATCCGTATCAGACAAAATAAGACGTGACTAAATAAAACCAACCAACCACAGGTTGGAAAGTCACTGGATGATGTTAGTTTTGACCACTGTATTGACCTCTTAGTGTTACATGAATGATATTGGGCAGGTCTTTTACTGGAATTTTGCTCAAAGAAAACATATTTTGGCACACTGAAGAATTGCATTATGCTGTACAAATGGACCATCTGGTATGTGGTGCTGAAGCTGACTAATGTGAAGTGGATCGCGTGAGAGGAATATGAAGGGATGTTAACATTTAGAGACTGATTTACAGTAATATACTGAACCACCCAAATTTAATATCAGCTGGCATATGTTAAAATGAAATATATCTTTTTTATGTATGTAAATACACTGATGGAAATGCCTGAGATTCACCAAGTGGACCCTAGTTGAGGACACAGTTTTATATTTTTAAACCATAGTTGCTAAAAATATCACTGTGTTTAAGTAGAATTTTGCATTTGAATGAAAATTGTGTTTGTATACTATAACATGGAAAAAACATGGACTTCTACATTTTAAACTGAAACTCCATTCTTCCTTTAAATTCACTCCCTTGACTCAGTCACCCGTCACCCCCCCCACCCTGTGTATATTATTTCTTTTATCTTACTAATGTATTATGTTTTTAATATTGTAATGATAAAATAACCCCTGTAAAATAAGCTCCTGTACACTTTTGTGTGTGCCTCTTTGGTGTGAGCGCATTACATTTTACTAATTGAAAAAAGACACTTTAATCAAAATGAGTTACAGTACATTAGATGGTATCTCTGGAGATCAGTCCGAAGACCTTGGCATTGCCAACACCATGATCTACCAAATCAGCATCAGCAACACCTCAGTGCACATCATCTGCTTAGTGTGCTGCCATCACATGTGCCATGTATTTTCATTACAATAACTTGACACAGCTAGGAGATGATTTAATTAGACTGCAGATTATTCAAGTGTCTGAATAATTGAGTTATATAGAACTACATCACACGTGATAATAAACAACCAAACTTCATAACAATATGACAAAAAGCAAATGAAAATTGACCATCATTGCAATTCACGAAGATTACTATAAATTAAAGAATTTGATAATACAGGTAATGCCGCTTATTAAAACATCTTTGGGATGATACCATATTATTGGTGATGATACCATGTTATTACAAAACCACTAAACATCAAATAGCAATTTTTAACACATTCCAATTGCAATATGCCATAGAGGACAACAGCCTTGATGCTACAGTAATACATCATTTAAAGCTATAATCGTTTGATGAGTCTTGTGGCACATAAGTCATTAGCAGTGAATTTTTAGTGACTAATGGCCAAAAAACAAAAGACTAAAATCAAAAGCTCTCGTGTTTAAGTCCCCGATAGACATATGTATTGTTCCAGATGTGGAGACATTTCTAAAGGCACATAGATACCAGCAAAAAGTGCAATAGAGGGGTAGTTTGTCTCTCTTTAAAATCCTATCCTGAGAGCTGTTTGCTTTCCTAAGAGAAATCCCCCACCATATGTGATTACCCGTTTCCTATCCTAAAACATGCATTTAGATGTTGGAACCTTCTGTTCTTCATATGTTTGCTTTGTGTATGAGAATTAGGTTCAACAACCAGGCCACAAGTAGGCTGGCCCACCAAGTCCCAGTGCTTCCTACAGCCAGTCTAAGACGATGAATGGGCGGAAGGAAGAATGGGTGGTCAAGACCCTTTTCGCTTCAATGTTTTTATCTGTCTTACTGAAAAATCAATTCTATAGGCTCTTTAAAACACATTGTAGATTACAGAAATAGCAGTTTGAACTACTGACCCTAACCAATCAAAAATGGAATATTGCTCTTGCTCTTTGGCCTCAAATGTTTCAATATGCATAATGTATAACCTAAAACACACATAGCTGTCGTGTATATGCAGGTCATCTACCATGAATGGTTTATTAAAGAGATTTAGACATATTTACCAAACCTTTCCATGATAATCACAAAGAGAATCACTGTCACCAATTATGTCATCCTTTGTACATGGTATGACATGGTACAGTATGATAGAATCCTTATTTGTGATTTCACTTTGATGTACGAGACTGCAGTCCAGCAGACCTTTCTATATATTTAGGAAATACTTACATCACCAATTAATGATGTTTTGTGTCCTTATTAGCTAATGATTATCTGGAATAGTATTGTAAAGTAAGTAACATGGTAGTAACTTTCCTTTAACTTTCATTAGCCCCTAAGGAAGAACACAAGAACACCACTTATTCGAAATGCCAATCTGCCAGTTAAGTCTTTGGTTTATATTTTAGATGTTAGATTTTAAGGATCTGTTGATGTAACGCGTAATTAATAATTACTGTAAACGAGCCATTATTAGCTAGTAATTCCCTGGGAGGCATAAATTCAATAATCATTGTTATGAGGTGTAATGTACAGTCAGCTGGTTGTTCTCAGTGTGCTGTTAACCAAAGAGCTCTTGTGACTGTTTGATTGGGTCAGTGGACTGTTCTCTCAAGATATGCTTAAACGTTGCTTTCATTGTTGGGTCTGTGTTACTGTTATATATTGTTCTTATTCTTACACCCACAAACCAAACTCGATCTCACCCAAATAACCAACCCATTTTTAAAATGCCATTTTAGAAATTAAGAACTGAAATAAGAGATCGTTTGAGCAATTGCTGCTTTGTTTTTGTGGTTTTGCGAGAGATATTTATTTTTAGGCTATCATGTGGCCTGTTTTACCTCAAGTGTAGAAGTTGTTTTGTAACATTTTTTAAGTAATAGTTCACCAAAAAATTAAAACTCTTCCATCATTTACACACCCTCGTGTCATTCCAAACCCGTGTGACATTTTTGCTTTTAAAGACGAACACTGATTGACTTACTTTATATAAGCACAAAACCACAAAGACATTTTTAAACATTGTAATAATCCTCTTTTGTGTTCCACAGAAGAAAACTGCCATGCAGGTTTGGAATGACATGAGGGTGAGTAAATCAGAGAAAAACATATTTATTTTTAGGTGAAAATAGGTCTCTTTAACATGCTACAAGTGACAGGAAAGCATGAAGAGCCACCTGGAAAATGTGTGTAAACAATCACAGTAATTTACAAAAGAATGACACATTTTAACTTTGCAGCAGATACATTTCTCTTTTAACTGGTTTCCTTTGGTTGCACTCGGTAACAGTGTCCACATTGTACACCACCCAAACATTCTTCATAAAATGTGAATTAATTAGCCCCAAACAGCATCCACCCCACTGTGATTGAGTCTGTGTTCACATGTGACCAAATGCCCTTAATCACACGCAAGGGTAAATCATTTACTTTGCATTGATGCCTAATGCTAAAGGTCAATGATGAGTGACCATAACTTGTATGTAACTTGTATGCTGTTAACCTACAGTGTTATTGATTCTGCAGTAAATGACAGCAGAAGTTGATTTATGTTAGTGCTTTAGTTGTACAAATGTCAGGAAATCCTCCCTTTTATGCTCTTTCCACAGCCCATATTTCTGTGAAGCTCAATGCCATATTTAGGTTTGCAAAAAATGTAGTCAAATAAAAAAAAAATGTCCACATCAAAGTACAATAATTGATTTGATCGACTAATGCCACATATACATTGATCATCCAGAACATAAAAACAACCGCCTAATATCTTGTCACATATCACTGTCATGTGGTATCTGGCACCAAGACATAAGCAGACATAAGATCCTTTAAGTCCTGAAGCTGTGAGGTGGAGCCTCCATGAATCTGATTTATTGGATTGAGATCTGGGGGATTTGGACCTGAGTAACATGAACTATTTGTTATGCTCCAGGTACTGAAGTTTCCCAGCAAAACATTGTCAATAAGTCTGCCCCTTCTAACCTGCTCTATTCCCATAGTGCATCTTACTGGCATTCTTTTCATCAGACCAGACAACCCTCTTCCATTTCTCCATGGTCCGGTTCTGATGTTCACATGCCCATTGTAGGTTCTTTCAGCACAAAGGTCATCATGGGCACTCTGACCAGTCTGCAGCCACAATTTGTAATGCAATTTGTGTTCTGACATTTTCTGCCATGGGCAAAATTTAAGTGTTATTAGCTATATTATGATATGTTAATATGTTATTCGCGATGTTAGCTATATTAGCTCTTCTGGACAAGACAGGCCTTTGCTCCCCACGACACTCTGACACCCGTTCACCAACTGACCTTCCTTGCATGTCTTTTGGTAGGTACTAACCAAGCCGTTACTATCTGGCCCTAGTCAAAGTCACTCAGATTTTGTTGCTTGCCGGTTTTTCCTGCTACTCACACATTCAAAAACTGACTGTTTACTTTTTGCCTAATCTATCTCGCCCCTTGACAGGTGCCCGAGACTTCACCTCTCAGTGGTTTTAATGTTGCATGTAAATATTTTACCCTATTTGTGTAAATATGTGTAAATATTTTACCCTAATCTTTATCTGAATTGAGGTTGATTTAGTACAAAATGAGGTATTTGCATTAGTCTATCTTTTAATCTTTACTACAAATTGAGACCTGTCTATAGCACTTATTCATTGTTGCCTCTTATTGTGATTGAAGTTGCTTCCTTGTCCTCATTTGTAAGTCGCTTTGGATAAAAGCGTCAGCTAAATGACTNAATGTAAATTATTTTCTTTCTATGATAGTTTATGGAGAAATATTGCTTGAATTAGCAAAGCAATAAAGGCAGGTTGTTTCTATTTTGTGCATGTGATCAGTGTACAGTCTTCATTATCAGTTTTTAATGCTGGACTCACTTTTTTGGCTAAATGTTTGTACATAAAAAGATCATTTCACACAGAAGCACGTCCACCGTAAAAAAAATGAAATAATTTATTGAATTTACACATACACATTAACAAAACGTCGCTGACAAACATCACAATAAATATACAAATAAATATACTCAAAGTGCTAAATGACTTCTAATCTTAATCACTTAATGATACACTCATTACACAAGAATTTGGAATTTCTTGCACATTCATTCCTCTATTTTAACATTTGTCATATTTTCATTAGTAGTCATTTTGATAATTATAAACAAACATGAGTAGCATCAGTAGCACATGCTCGGTGTATTTACAGTATTTCATCTTATATCAAGAACTCTAAAAATAATCGGTATAAAAGTGTTGTAACAGCATGTGTTTGTCTTACTCTTTTCTCTGTTTATTATCTCAATGTAAATCAATGCCATTTCAATAAGCTCATTGAAATATAGCAACAAGTTAATATTATTTTTACCTGTATAAATATTAATAATGTATATAATTTGTGATCAAAACATATATCTATTTGTTTATGTGTATAACTGCTCACTACCACTTTATTTACAATCTCTATAATTATAATTTATTTTAAATTGTTGGTACCGCTTAAGATGTGTGCAATAAACAACCTAACAAACAAAATAATTTTTTAACTTCAATTCATTAAAACATCAAACACGTTCAATTAAAAAAAACTACATGTAAACTATGTAATGTGCAAATGTCCTAAATAAATACAATTTTGTGTTCGGACAACTGTCCTAAACATTCACATCGTAACTCTTTGAGCGTTTCCGGAATAATCTTCGAAACCATACCAAATAGAGGCCAATCATGAAGATCCAGTAGCACACGTAAGATATAGATCCATATGTCAAAAACTTGATCTCCTCCTTTTTTGCATCTGTTGTCCAGTCCAGCTTGGTTTCCTTGTAGATTGTAAATGACAGGCCTGCTATCAAGATGGCTGCCCACACAGAAAGGGGTAACAGGGGCATGTAGTTACCAACCATCTTGCGGCGACCTGATGTACCCCAGCTGCTTTTGGTCATGGTGAGAATGGCAAAATATTTGGCAGGCAGGAGGCTGGTCATATACAGAGCAGAGTACAAGGACATGAAGACCATCACCACATCTTGTCGTAGGATGCAGGCATAGGCTGCTTTTATCAGACCAATCAGCTGGATGCAGCACAAGACCCACAAGATGTCCCACACACTGCCTGTCCAGAAGAGCTTGATAATGGTGGCAGTGACAAAAAATGGAAAGATGCCAGAGACAATGGATTCGTAGGTCATCCACAGGTGATGCTTGTGCCACCACATAGCATTGTAGAGCCACTCACGAAAGTAGGATTTGGTCCAGCGAGTCTGCTGGTTCAGCCAGCGCAGGAACTGGGCAGGGGTTTCTGTGTAGCACTTAGAACGGGCGGTGTACCTTAAAAGAACAAGGAAAAAACAAACTTTAAAACACTTGCCTATCTGCAGGTTTATCTAGACTTTGTGTTTCCCTAATAAATATAAAATCTTCAGGTGTGTCTATAAACATGCACAAAACAAAGAGTAGGAGCTAAATAAACTTTGACAATAAGTCTATAAGACAATAAGTATGTATATGTAAATATATTGTGATATTGTAATTTAATTATACTAAATTATTAGGTAATTATTAGGTAGTCATTTGCTTGATAAGGCAAGATAAATCCCAAGATAACGCTGCATGTCAAACATATTGCTAATACCACTAGCAAAAGCTTCAGACATGCCCAATAGCATGTGGTATAATTTTGACAATGATTCAAAATGCTATTAGGTGGAGTGCACAAATAAATGAGCTCCATTTCCTTAATAAATGGGCCATTATGTATTTAACCTGTAAATACGAATTCATGAATCATATTGGATCATATTCTCTAAATGAATGTAAGTACTTACTTTGTAGCAAAGCCCAAGCTTAGCATTCGATTGGTGAGATGACGGTCATCCCCAAAAGTGCAGTGTGAGCCCAGAAACTTCTGGTTGTACCAGGATTCCAGAAACTGCTTTAGCAGATCATTCCTATACAGACCTGCAGCAAAGATAATAAAACTCAGTGATGCGTATTGACAAAATGAGTTACTCTTATGTTATGTTATGGTATGTCACAACAAACAAGATGCTTTAAGTGGTGTAAATAGTGCATTATGTGCATAATGCCCTGTGCCAAATAGTGCATTATGTTACAAAAGAATGGTGTCACAAGCCTAAAGCAATATTTGGGGCAGGCCATACTTAGGAATCTGTAGAAATCTAACAATAACAATCCTACAATAAATAAGAATTGATAAGTCAAGATAGTAAGTTGTCTGTTACCTAAGGGGCCGCTGATACAGGAAACGCAGTTGAAGAAGGACTGGCAGGATCTCTCGATGTTAAATGCCATCCAGTAGCGCAGGCTGCTCATGAAACTAACATACGAATCTTTCAAATTGAGGATCATCACATCACCTCCCACGGCACCATACTTCTCATTACTCTCCAGCACTTTGCACAGCTCCATTGTGGCCAAGGGGTCTAATTTTGTGTCGGAGTCACATACCTGATTAAAAAGTAAAATATAAGGGGAAAGAATTAGTAGTAATTACATTTTCCTTTCCCCCCATTTTGTTTTTAAAATGTGATAATAATGTTGTGTTTGTTAAAGATGCTTTAGTTAGAAAGTTTACATAATAACAATACATTTAATCTTGTTCATCTTTCTGACCTCCTCAGCTAAAGATTTGTTTAAATTCTGCAGCCAAAAGTATTTGTTTTTTGCTATCTTTGCCCCCAAAGCTAAACCTAATTAGCTGATTAAGGTATGTATAGAGTTGGAGTTAAGCCATGTTAGCTAGCCCTGCTTTATATTGATAATACATGGATGAAATTATTGTACTTAGTAACACAAGCTATGTGCCTCTGAAAATCACTAACCTGTATGTAATCCACAGGTGGCTGTAGTGTGCCTAGTGCCTTGAATGCTGTGTACATCACTTCTCTTTTTCCTCCCCATTTTTGCATGATGCACACACAGGTATTGTTCCTGATGAGTTCCTCAACCTCCAAGCGCTGATGGTCTACAAAACCATCATCCACTGCTGAACAGCTGGCTTCATCCTCATCGGTATTTTGCTGTCTGGGCTTCCAGGTGTGGTAATTCTCCTTCCACACAAAACATGCAGGGTTACGGTCTGCAAAGACCTCCATGAACATTTCCATCATGTAGCGGTCATCTTCTGAGTTTCCATCTATCACCATGACAATGCGGAGTTTGTCGAGCGGGTAATGGAGTGCCCGTACTGAGTGAAGGCACTCGATCAGATATTTAGGATCCTCCTGATAGGCCGAGATGGTAAAGCCGATAGTCTTTGTGTAACTGCACGGTTCGTTTCTTGCTTTCATCCGGCGATGCTCCACAAACGCAAAAAGGCTTTGAACAAGAATATGGAGGCCAAGCAGCACTCCATAGAAACCTAATGCGATTATGTTAAATTTTGATGTGGCTATCTGGAAACCCCAAATGTACGCCCATAACATCACCCCAAGTACCAGGAAAGCAAAGAAAAATGTGAGAATTCCTCGAACCCATGTTCCACATTGTTTTAATACTGGTTTGAGGTCCATTTTGTATTAAAATGCTATAAATGAAGAAAACAAAATAATTTGTAATTACAAAGTTAAAATGATCAAAATATTAATTCAAATTGAATGCTAATGAAATTATAATTATTTAAGATAAAAGCCTATCATGCTAATTTAAACTAGCTGCTATTTTTGTTAATACATTACCACAGAGATATAAACAAAAAACATGTAAATATGTATAAATAAATGTGATGAATATAGTTTAAATAATTGTAATATTTAAAATAGTATTAGTATATTACATTATAAAATTGTAGTCAACATACCTATTTAATTGATCCTTGTAAGTAAACCTTTAGCTAAGTTTCATTTGCTCCTTGTCTTGTTCCAAACTAACTGCTTGTTCAAAAGTTAAAAACTTATAGCCTCGCTGGAGGCGTAATGAGCTGCAGATGTGCCTTAGGGTCACGCCTTCCCTTCTGTGACTCACACTCGAAAACTAAAGGAACTCCTTTTCTCCATGACATAACATAAAAGCATCATGACATCTCCAGTGACATGTCTTGCGTCAATACCTAAAGATGAAAAAAAACTGACGACTTCAGTTTTGGTCACCAAGAGTTTTATTTGTTGGTCAGGGTTCAAAGTATCTTGAAAGTGCATATTCACGTTTAAAAAGGCGTGCGGGATATAGCCACATCATAATTAGATGACTATTTTCACACTCATTGTTGAATTCTTCGTTTTTCTGTTTTCTTTGTTTTTCATTAACTCACAGATGTTTAAATCATGATATCAGTCGTACATTTACTTTAATACATTGATATGCGCTGAAAAGGCAGCATCTGTATGCGGCGTATACTTACTAGAACTCGTGGAATCCGCTGTCTCAATATAGCCGTTTTGAGTTACTATATTTAAGAAAAATTATTAGTTTATCTGGATCCTAAGAAAACATCTCTCGATCGCCTACGTGAATGGAAAAATGTTTGATGCGTATCTTGGTACTGAAATTGAACGGTATTTTTGCGGTGCTTTTCATATGGTACATGTCCGAAAACGCATGGTTGTAGATACGTTATTTAGTACATTGTTTATTTTTGTTTATTTTATTAGCTAGTTCTCTTTGTACAAACAAATTGTACCATGTGCTGACTAATAAATAAAGGTATGTAAACTGGGCTTGTGTGCCAGTTTGTCTGCATAGCTCAAATTTGTTTTGTTCATTTGTCATATTATAATTTTTGTTGCTAGGAGTGCCAGTGATGTCAATGGTTCTCATTGGTATTATCTTATCAGGAAAAGGACAATACTCCTTCATTGCACCTGTGAAATGTGAGGGTGTATGAGCAAAGAGAATAACAGTTGTTCTCCTATTAGATAACAAGCTATTCCTAAGAAACATCGATAATGTCAATAATTGAAAATAGTTCGTAGTTTCTAAATTAAATAAAAAAACCGAAAAGTAAGACCATCGCCCTCTTGTGGTACATTGTTGTACAGTTGATACAGTAAATAACCATGTTTTTATTTTAGCATATCTGCACTTAACGTTTTGCTCTTTAAGGTGGTTTTAATTAACTTGGGTGGTCAGATGTACAGACTGTCTCACAGTGACCAATGATCTATTAGAATCACCATTAAAAAAGACATGAAAGTAGGAACAGATTAAAGTCTTAATGTAAAAGATGAATTTGAACTGATCAAAATGCAATGTCTTGCATTACTATAGATAATAACAATAAATTTAATCTTCTTGTTCATCTTTCTGACCTCCTCAGCTGAAGATTTGTTTTAATTCAGCAGCCAAAAGTATTTGTTTTCTTAATTTTCCCCCTTTTCTGTTTCTAGTGTACATGTTAGGTATGCACACTCACTTGTTTCCCTTGCAATCATAGAATACATGTGCATGAGATAAAATAATGTTACAAACAAGACAAAGACATCCACATCTTATAGACATTTAAAATCAAGACATAAGGCAAATGAGACTATTTACTTCTTGTTCTTCAGTCTGGCTAAAACTGTATCTAAATAGTGCACAAGCCAGTCCATGTTAAACTGTAAACTGGGCTTATTTTATGTATCTTTGTGTTCTGTTACTGGGTTTTCTTCATCTGTTCTCAAAAAGATGTGAGCAAAGCACCTTTGTCTGGGTATGTGGATATCTGGAACAAAGAGGTTTAAAAAAGCAACAAACTGACTAAGGGATTCACCTTAGAAAATCTTTTAATATTATTACTGTATGCGAATATCTCATCACACTCAGATTTCAGGCAGAAATCTTTTTATTGCTCTCTTTGTCATGCCACAATGAATGGAAATGTTTGTGGTTGTGTTCTGAAATGAAACTGTCAGCACCTTTGATTTTCAGTCTGCACACACTTTAGGTACAGTAGAAGTGTTGCATGTTTTTATGTAATGCAAAAAATAAGGTTAGTAATCATTCGTTAGTAATCGTAGAGTAATCTTTTTATCAATATGGAGCAAATGAATTGCATGAGCTTCTTCTGTTTTGAAAGTATATATTTGTAATTTGGACCATGTGTGGACTGAAAAAGTGTGCAAGATCCTCAATATTTCTTTGGAGAAATAAGGTTAGGTCATTAGTTAAATCACCTGTGTAAGAAAGCTGGAAAAGTATTGTTCTGTTACATAACATACTATTATAAGAAAATAAGCTGACATGACTATTCACATGCTCTATGACGTGATGACAC
>JAZGTJ010011810.1:0-16522 GCA_036877575.1 Botia almorhae
GATCTTTTGAGTTAAACCATTGGGAAGGGTTTGCAATACATACAGTGGCTGCAGATGCTGATTAAGCACTATTAGTTTCTCTGGGCCAGGCTTTAATTGAGGGACAGTAGCTTGAACAGCAGAGCTTGCACCTGGAGCAGGACCTGAGCTAACCGTGCCTGCAGGGATGAACTTCTGACTCTGGAGAGGTACAGTGGGTGAGCTAGGCAAACCTGGCGTGCTAGATGTTCTTGTTAGATCGTGGCTCCCTGTCTCTCCCACAGGTGTTACTCCAGGACTTGCAATATGGTCACCATCAATGCATGCTGGAATGAAATGTTCTGGAGTCACGTGACCTTCCTGAACCTGGGACTCTCCACATGTGTCCTGTGGGCTTTTATTTGATATTGTAGACCCTGTTCTCGGTTTCTTTCCACTTTTTTCATCTCCTGATTCCTCTGTGGAAAGAGCCAGTATGGTGCGCTCTGAGGTCTCAGAGATAAGTGAGCCATGACTCTGGTTATTTACTGTGGGACTTCGAGTTGTTAGCACAGAAAGGTCAGAGGGCAGCTCAAGAGGAAGAACATAGGGCTCTTCTACAGCGATTGAGGTGTTTACTCCACTCTCTACAGGTTCGGCACTAGGCAACGTCTGACTGAAATCTTCAAACAGCATATCTTTTCTTTGGTTAACATTCACTCCATAACTCCCATCTAAAGAGAATGGTTCAGTAGATGGAGTTTCTGTCTGCTGCCCTAAAGCCTGCATTGAGGGGGTATTCAGCACAAACTCCATAATATCAGAGGGCAGGATGTTACCACAGTCATCACTGTTGTTGTTATCAGAGTCAGACTTCAGGAGATCTGTTGTGAGTGACAACTGAGAATCAAGAGGGTCTTGCCCCTGTGTTTTCACACTCCCTAATGGAAGACAGTTATCCTTCTGATTTTTACGACTGTCACGAGTGTTACAGCCTCCACCCCCTCCACGTGTGGTATTTTCTGCCTCTTTTCCTGAATCGACACTCATTTTGTCTGCTCTGCTTTCTCTACCCTTCCTCTTTGTAGAACTTTTGTGTGTGGATGAAGTAGTAGCACTGGTTGTGCTGCTGGTGCTTATACTAACGTCACTCTCAGACCCATCATCCACACCATCCAGCTGGCCAATTTGCTGCAGTTCCAAATTCTTTGTTGCAGTTGACACCTCATCACTCTCATCTTCATGCTCCTTCACCTGATCCCTCAAGAACCTGTGGATCTGTGACCCTCTTCCTAAACATTGATCAATACCAGCAATAGGTGGAAGACCGGAGTTAGGGTTTATGATAGTGCGTGTAAAGTTATAATAGTATGCGTCCTTGTTTGAACCAATGCCTCCCTCTTCATCCTCTCCACTGTCTGCTGAAGAAGATGTGCTCATATCATCTGCTCCATCAACTTGTCCTTCAGCTGAGCGTTTGCTGCTCCCAGTCCGCTTTCTCACGGAGAATTCCCCACTGCTGTAGAAGGGTATGTCTTCCTCACCATATGATCGCACACCATAGAAAGGAGTTAGTCCAAAGAACATGTTAGATCGAGCACGGGCACTTCGCCTTGGATATCTGCGTTTCGCTGAACCTGCCGAACCATCACTGTCATCCTCATTGTGTTTATCAACACTCCCTTCATCTTCTAAATGATGGTCCTCCCCTTCATCAGCACACCGGTGGCTCAAAAGATGCTCTTCTGAATCATCTGCGTGGATGTGGCTGTCTGACTCAGAGCTCTCCGAGCTTGCAGATGGGGAGAAAACCATTGCTCGAGAGGACCTTTTTTCGGGGCCCTGACTGCCAGAGGTAACAGAAGGGAATGGGTTTGTGTTAGGGGATATGCTGACAGCTTTGGTTCCATTAGGATCCATTTTTGGAGACATTAGGGGCAGCCTCTCTGTGTTTTTCTTTTCAACTGCAGCAATTTCCTTACTTGACCTAGGGTGGACCTGTGGTGGTCTAATACCTCTCTCTACTCCTGCTTTCAGCTGAATAGCCTCCACTGCTGAACTTTGCTTTTTCTCAAGGCTAAATCGGTCTTTGGACTTTAATGGCTTTTCCCCTACCCTTTGATCAAATTTATTGACTTCCACTGTGCCAGAAACTGTGATGCTGCTCATTGCTGTGGCTTTATTGCTACTGTTGTGTGCAGGTGGACTTTCAGCTTGAGTTTTGACATTACTGCTTTTAGAGTTGCTATTAAGTACCGGGTTTCGGTTTCCTTTATTTGAAACATCTCGGCTAACATTCATTTTCACTTTGGAGGGTTTTTCTTTGGTGCTAGAAGTTCCATGACTAGCAGTCATGTCAGAACCTGCCTGGAAGCCACGCTTTAGGTCCTCCCCTCCCACCTTGGCACCAGATGTCCAGAGAGGCTTCATTGCAGCTGCCGGAGCTGGGCCAGATGCATAGTCATGGGACTTTCTACCTCCACTTTTGTTTAAAGCTGGCTGAAGCACCCCAGTCTTTCCTGTGTTGTTTGATGCAGACACTGATGTCACATTTCCTTCCTTGACTGGATTAGCTTTGTCTTTTGGAAGAGTGGCAAGTGGATGACTGGACATAAAAGTGACTCCAGCTGGAAAGTCAGTATCTTTCGTGGCTTGTTTCCCTTTCTCAGTTCTCAGACTGCCACTTCCTCTCTGATGCCCTGTCAAAACTGCTGTTCCAAGAGGTGGCGACACCTGACTTACACCAGCTGGTTGTGATGATTTCAAACTGTCACCCTCTGACTGCTTTTTGGTTACTTCTCTGCTGCCATCTATTCTTTCTGTAAAACCAAAACTGAGTCGACGTTGTGCCTCACTGTTTATTGCATTTGTCTCTCGACTGTAAGACCTTTCTCCAGAGGGTGCTCTTACTTTTTCCATGCCCCTAGCAAAAGATTCCTTAGAACTTGTAAATAGAGAGATGGCAGATGGATTACTTGTCTGACCAGACCCTGTCCCTCCCTGTGGAGGTGAGGAAACCTTTTGCCTCGTTGGTTGAGGTAAGATGGAGGAGGTGCTGTGTCGACGAGATCCGATGCTTCGTAGATTGGAGCATAGCAAAGGGTCCCCCACAGTCACAATCTCATGGGTTGATCTGGTAAAACCATCTAATGAAATAAACAAAAGTGAAGAAAAAAATTACTGTAGCTTTTAAAATGGTTTTGTTTCAGGGAAATGTTCAATATATGTATTTATGTAACTAATACCTGGAGAGGGAAGTGGCCTGGTAGCAGGAGAGCGCTGACAAGGCGGGTAGCTGGGGTGTCTGTTTCTAAAACAAACCCTTGGTTTAGGTGTGGAAGGCACATTCTGTGGATTTGTGGGTCCAGACAAAGCAGCATTCACTTCAGCTAAAATGTTAAGAAGGGATCAGTCTTTAAAAAGCCTAACAAATATTTGAATGAGGACCATCAAATATCTTTTCAATCTTTATACCTGATACAGGTGCAGGACTATGAGCCACTGTGTGGTTCTCCTCTTGAACCGATGTGATATTGTTGATATGTTCTGTTACAGACTGCCGGCTCACCAGAATTCTACATTTATAGACGCAACGCTTACGGGCATCTAGTGTACTCCAGTACACCCTTGAGCATCTGGGTAAACAGAAAAAGATATAAGAAAAAATGACCACTTTTAACTGACCATTTACTATACACTTAATTTTACAAACTTACTGGTATCCCACAGGAAACAGCTTCTTCTCACAATCTGACATTTCAGTTAGCATACCAAGACAGTCGATGGTCATAGACCCTGTACCAAAAAAAGGGACATTATATTTTGGTGTTGTGCTTTGTTCATTACTTAACAATGAGACATCCTTCTAAGACATACAGACCTATCATCATGTGGATGTTGTTTGGTTCAAGCCCCTTAACAAACTTTCTCAGACTTATTCCCTCAAAGTCCACAAGGACCCTCCGAGTCACTTCAAAGCCTGACTCTGGCACCACCTGTAAAATAGGTTTATTACTTGTAGTAAACCTAAGACCTCACAACATGGACATGAAGTCATTAGTGCACTACACTCTTAAGAAAAGGTTCCTTACGATACCAAATCATTTTGGTTTCTTTGAAGAAATGGTTCTTTTCGATTGAGTACTTTTGATTTTGGTTCTTTTATGGGATCACTGTGAAGAACTTTTTTAGAACCTTTATTTTTAAGAGTGTCCTTGCTTACTGACGCAAAGGCATCGACCCTTACCTCGCCCTTTATCAGAGCTCTGTGACACTGACAGAAAACTTTTTTGTCCTCTAAAAAGGCACACTGCTGCTGCCGTGCACACATGAAGTGGTAGTTATTGGTACAGGAGCTCTGGCAACAACTCACTGTGGCTCCAGGCTTGCGACAACTCTCACATCGCTGAGAAAACAAAGCATGATTGCAGTCTATTTTGTGGGAAAAGACTAGTTGCCAACAGCATTTCTAGTAGGCCTATTTGGTTTAATACATAAACTGCATATTATAGCACTCCAATTCAATGAACAAACATGACACATGGCATATGGCTCAGATTACGTACCAGCTGTTTGCCTCGGCTGACTGCCATATGGACGTTTTTGAGAGAACCATCAATATCCTCAAACACCTCTGCTGACCACAATGCGCAATTTACGTGGGTCCACTCATTCTGGCCAATATAAAGTAATCTCCCACAGTCCTGTAAAAAAGATTATCGAGCAGTCTTATAAAAGAAATATGAGTATAATGATAAATCCACATCTGTACTCGCGAATGTATTTTTTTTTTGGTGGGTGATGACTCACGTTCGTGTTCTCATCGCCATAATTCAGACAAAGCGCACACTGTCGGTTGTCATTCACACCAGTGGGAGGGGGAAGCTCTGGACTGTCTTCATAACTCAGGTCTGAACACAACACAGATAATCCTGTGTGTTATCTATACTTTTTACCCATCACATGTCGGTTTAGAATGCGAAATTGTCAAGATATCAATTTTTTTTCACTGAAACAATACTAAAATAGGTTTAAGGATTTAAAATGTAAGGCTTTTTACCATGGATAAGCTTGGGGACTGGCAGCGGTGGTGTGGGGGCTGTCGGGGAGTCGGGCTCTCCAGGGGCTTTAGGCCGGGGAGCAGGAATGATCTTTTTCCTGAGAAGAGGTTGCTCAGCCCTGGCTATCTCCTCTCTCTCCTGCCACTGGGCGTAATTGTGATCCAAGGAAGGGGGCAGTACAGCATTGGGAAGTAGTCCACTACTGCAAAAAAGCACAGAAACCCAACACTATGTAGTTATCCATGTCCTTGACATGTAACATTAATGACTGATTACCTGATATGTGAACAAAGTCATCGATATACATTTATTCAGAGAACGGCACAAAGGTAGAAGACAAATTGACTTAGATAAAATAGACTTCTTTTGAGTTAAAGTATAAACAAACGCGCCCAACCACATGGATGGCTGTCACGGAAGTAACAACAATCATTGTATTCCATTTGAAAAGCATTCATTCAGGCACAGATGGAAACAAAAAATTGCACTCTCCTTAATAATTCATGGTAACAAACGAAGCCTACTAACAAACAAACCAAAGTCTGACCGCAAGACTTGTCAAAGCACCTGTGTGAAATGAGACACTGCCTGCCAACCACAATGGACCTAGAGCATACAGGCCACAGTCACTATGGAAAGTGCTATTACAGAGCAAACAATAAACAGACAGCTGACGGAGAGGTTTGCGATGTTCAGACCTTATTTGCTTAATAGTTAATAAGTTAATATGTCTCACTATTCAGGTTAAATTGTTACATCATAACATTAAGTTGTTTACTGAAATTTTCAGTCAGAATGAAAACAGTGCACAAATTGAAAAAGGCAGTTGGAGATACACAGGGGAAAAACTCACTTGGGAGAGACTTTGTGAGTCTCCCAGAATTTGGACTCCTTCACTCTGAACCACGGAAAAATCCGCTCCATTTGCTGTAAAGAATAACAGTGACAGTGCCATTAGCAACAATCATGTAGAACTGCGAGATGTTCCATTGTGGAATTGTGTGTCCACTAGTTTTATCTCACCAGAACAAAGAAGGACTTGATCATGCTGTTGGCCTTCCTGCTCTCTATCTGACCTCCATCTGAATTGAGGGCTATCTGGATAATTCTCACAATGTCATCACTGAACTCCAACTGAAACGCAGCAGAAAAAGACACTTAGTCCTCTCATGTATGTGACCGGCATCTGAACTCTACTGCACAAGAGGCTCACAAAGCATCAGTTAATCTCTCAAGGAACAATACAAACACGAAAGGCACCTTGTTACTGTATGCATTCAAAAGGATGAACTCATTCTTACAACAGATTTATAGCATCCCGAATCCATTTTCTTCTCCACAGACTCTAAATCAATAGGAGAATCATTTGGTGGGGAGACTTCTGTCAGCACAGGTGGGTCAGGTCCCTCAGGGGAGCGGCGTGAAGGAAGGCTCTCCTCTGTCTCTGGGTTCAGCTCAGGTGGCTTCATAACCGACTGCGATGGAGATAATGCCATTAGTTAGTTGATAGGCTAATGAGAACATCTTTGTTTGGATTTCTTTGTTAGATGGAAGCTCACCTGTCTGTAGCGAAGCAGGTGAGTAGACGTGCGAGAGTTGAGCAGTGCGGTGAGAACCTGCCGCATGGATTTCTGAATTTCTTTCTCCAGGACGTTGTGCCACACGGCGGGTTGGTGCTCAGTGCAGTTTATGCAGGTGTAGGCCATGTTCTCGGGCAGGTTAGACAAGAGCTCATACATATCATCTAAATAGAAACATGTAAATATTAAGCTCATGGGCAATTGGTTCTATCTCAAAAGCTACAAGCAACTATAACCAGCCATACCAACCATAACAACATGTGAGGCTAGGCCTGACTAAACAATATTTACCATTTATCATGAACGTCATGGTATCCTGTACTGTCATAAAACAAAGATAAGAGTAGTAGGGGGAAGAGGTAACTAACCTGTTAAACGTTCACATTTGGCATGAACCCAGCGATCACACTTACTGCACTTCATAATTTTGCTTTCATAGTCATCGTCATCATAGCACTTATTACAGAGCGGGCAGAAGTTGCCTGGGAGACAGAAATGATTGATTACACAAAGTTTACTCGCTACATACAATAAATTACAAATGGGATCTTTACTGACCTTTAGCAGTAAGTTTGGCACAGTCATGACACAAAGAGAAGTCATGTGACCACTGGGCATCCCAAGCCTTCCCAGGTTTAGTGGCCCCACAGCTTTTACAGCAAACACATTTAGTGCATATCTGTGGCAGAGGGTAAAATAATTATGGGCAAATGCAGCAAAAACACCACAAATGTTACAGACATCTAAGGCTGAGTGAGTGTGTGTGGGTGTCTACCCAGACTCTTTTCTTCTTGGTGGGTCTGGTAGGGTGGTTGGGTGCCAGGCACTCGGGGTGATAGCTGTTTCGGCACTTGTCACACTCCAGTAGTTGCTAGATGATGTTAAGAATAAGACAAAAAATTTGGTTGCATTTCAGATGGTTTTTTACATCTATTTCTTAAGGTTTTGAGGAGGGTTGTTAACGATATACCAATGTCACAGTTTGGTTCCTATCACGGTTTTGGAGTCACGGTACGGTTCGGTTTGGTTCTGTTTGCTGTGGAGGCAGGGTTCATGCCATGGAACCAGCAATGCTAAAGAACACTAGATTTACTTTTAACTTCATAAAAGTGCATTTTTAGGAGGAGCTACTTCACAATGGGTGAGGGCTAGGTTGGGGCAGCAGGGGGCATGCAGAACATCATAAAAATACTGAGGTACATACCATGGGTGGTGTACCACAGTTTTTCAGTTCGGTTTTGAATATTGTTACACCCCTAGTTTTGAGAGTCTAGTTAGGATAAAATAAGCTGGACCTTGAAAATGTTTTTCCATTGCAGCTCAGTTATGAAGTGTACAGAAAGAAAATGACAATTCCAGAGAACAGACATGTATTTGCCTTTCATAAGGAGGTATTTTTTTTAGCAGCACATACCAAATGAGGACATTTTTCTTAGGAAGTTGTTAAAAACGTAACCACAATATTTGAGACGGGAAAAGATTTGAGATTCAAGCTGACTCAAGCTTTGAATATTATGCTTTTCCATTATTCATTAACCATTCCATCAGAACGCACCACACCCTTATATAAATAACATAACTGAGATTTGTATTGTGTGACCATTATAACAAAACCACTAAAATTATTTATCATGACATAAATGTGGCATAATACACTTTTACCGTTTTACCCTTTTCTTTATATCTGAAGGTTCTGCTTCTTAAAATCAGTTCTGGTAATGTTGGAAGTATTTTACTATTTCAATACTATGAGCATCTCAGTAAATCACACTCTCTTATATAGTAATTTTTCTTTTTTTTTTGCCTCACTTATAGAAAATAAAAAGTCTATTTATTAAAGTCTATAAAAAGTCAATTTAAGCCATTTATAATGCATGATTAGCCATTGCTGAAATCCATAGTTCCTTTGATTTACATGGTATCACGATGGAAATCTTACTTTGGTTTTCTGATACTTGTGGCCACAGACGTGGCAAAAGCGGCACTGGCGACAGCACCAGCTTTCCCACTGTTCCTCATGGGGACGCTCCGTCTCTCCCAAGCAGAAAAGGTGGAAAGGTTCACAACACACCTGACAGAAAACAAACTGAAAACAACACGCCGTAAGTACACATTCCCACTCGCAGTTTGTGCTTCCTTTACACACACACAAATCAAAAACGTGATGGCCTACCTCTACATTACCGCTGCTGGCACAGAGAAAGCACACCACCCGCGGGGTGATTGGCACAGAGGTGAGAATGCTGAGCCCACCCATCTCCCACACRTTCTCAATGTCATAGTCCTCCTTAAAATCCACTCTGATTCGATGCACTCCATCGCAGGGCGCTTTCTGCTCCACTGTGCCCCCAGTCGAGGGAGTGCTCTGGGAGTTTAAAGTACTGCTGTCAGGTTTGGTGGGTACCTGTTAAAGAAAGAGACAAATCTTTCATTTATTAAAATGTTTTGGGCATACAAATCCAAAAACCAAAAAGTTCTGCTCGCCTTCTCTTTTGGTTTAGGCTTGGGTGGTTGAAAACATCGAGCGGTCTGCTTCTTTTGCTTTGCTTCAGATGCTAAAAGACGAAACATTATTTTAAAACAAAAACAATACTTTTTAAGTCAATTTAAGTACAGTGCATCATCTTACATAAAGTGCACCTCTTCGCTTTTCCTTACTTGTGTCAGCGGCAGAGCTGGATTGACTTTGCTGCTGAAATTTCTTCTTAGGCTCGCTGGACTGGGACTTTGCAAAGCCTTCCTTTTTGGCTGCCACTTGGCTGCTTTGGTGCTGCAAGGGCTGCTGGGATTGTGCTGGTGAAGAAGTTGGGGCAGCATGCAGAGAAGGGGTTAAAGGGCTGGCCTGCTGCTTCCGTTCTTTCCTCAAAGCTGAGCTTAAAGGGGCCTGAGAATGCTTGGGATCTTCAGAACGACTAGAGGCTGGAGGGTGCTTTGGGGAGGAGGGTGTTGGAGATGGTGACGTAGGCTCAGACTGCTTTTGTTTGTCCTCTTCCTGGACAGGTGGTGGAGTTTCACTTTTCTTACGAGGTGGGTCATCCTTTGGGGGAGGGGCTGATTTGGGGCTTGTGTCAGAACACTGAGATTTGACGTTGTGAAGTGTGTCCTTTTTTTCAGACAATTTATTTCTCTTCTTATCTTTTTTACCTGTAGTTGGTGCGAAAAGCGAATTAACTGAAATATATCAAAGTTGATACCATCTCTGGCTTTTAAAATTGTATTCTCAGAAAAATTACCTTTTGTTTGCTTCTGAAGGAACTTTGACGGCATCCACTGCAAGTTCTGACACTTCCTTACTCTGTGACAAAACAAGCATATACATGTTACAGCCTTCTGTAAATTACACTTTAGGTATAAAGTTTTTGAAACCACAGTATAGCGGCAGTGCATACAATTTTCACCCTTACTTGCAACATTGCTTTTTAATATTGCGTCCCCCAAATTTGGGCTTATCCAGGCAGTTAGTGCAGACCCCACAGTCATCTGGGACCTGGCAGCCTGGACACTGCCCGCAGCGTCGAGAGCGCCGGCCCTTTCTGGGTGGGGCCTCCTGGACTGTTTTCTGCCTTGGTACTGGCTTAATGGGAGGTGTGGGTGGCTCTGCCTCCTCTGACCCAGCAACTGATGATTTGTCTATTTAAATGCATCATTAACACATTAACTTTGATTAGTAAGACAAGTGTTACAGCATTTACTCGAGCTGCTTTCTCACCATCATTTCCCAAGGAAGACAAGATCTTTTCTCTCTCCTCCCATGGCAAGGCACTAATGGTAGGCATATCATCTGGGAACACAGCACGGTTGCGACCCAGAGCTACAGCTGCACGACGACACACATGCTTTATGCGTGGACCACGGACTGACGTCTCAGAGGAGTCACTCTCCTGACCCTGATTAGGACAAAAGAAAAATCTCTTTAGAGAGTCTTTAATTTTTTTTACAGATCAAGAAACAAGAAAATAACAGTTATGAGGGACAAACCTGCAATTTAGGCTGATTGCCAGGTTGTAACTCTCTCTTCTCTATCTTATTGAGCTGAGCTTTAGCCTTTTTCAGCAGTCCCACAACACGTCTGTTTGTGACTGGCTGTTTCTCAGCACGATCCAACATGAAGCCCAGTGATGAGGTTGCAGGGGGCTTTCCCACCTGCCCCGGCTGAGAAGGAGCACTTAACCTTTCCTTGTCCTTCTCCTTCTCTAGTCCTTCTGTTTCAACACCTTTCTCAGAAGGTCTGCCTTTTTTTGGAAGACGACCCTTGGATGGCAAGGCCCCAGCTGGCTGCACTGCTGCAGAGTCACTCAGGGAGGCCTCTGCACCAGAGTCAACCGTGACTGACTTCTTTCGACCAGGTGTTTTTTTCTGGACAAGAGATTCTTCAATATCCCTTGCCTCCACCACAAAGACACTAGATGTAGAATTGGGGGAAGCCTCTGATGAAATGCTCTTTCCTCTTTTATCCCAATCCTTCCTTCCATCTCTTTTGTTTTCTTTTTCACGCTCTCTACTCTTCTCCCTGTCCTTCTCCCTTGGACCTGTGTCTCTAGTAGCAGAAACACTTCGTTCCCTTCCTGCTTTTCCAGTAACCCCACCAGAAGCTTGAGGACTGGGTGTAAAAAATGGGAAGAGCTGTGAAGATGAAACAGAACTACCACTCACACCAAGACCCCCGGCTGCTCGTCGCCCATCTGAAACCCCATGGCTTGGTAAACCAACGGAGCCTGATGGAAAGCTGCTGAAAGCTTGGGTTAAGGCACTGGCCGCAAGAGGACTGACTGCAACTCCAGGCAATGGGCTGGAATTACCAGTCACACTTTTGGGAACAGAACTGCTCAACATGGATTGTTCAGAGGTGATTTTACCTGTTTGAACTCCTGAATGACTGCTCCTGGTAGCCATTGAGTGTGAGGGTGACCTGGGTTGTACACGGGAGAACTTAGACCCCTTCCTCTTTTTCTTTGATGTTGGTGAGGCCTGAAGAGGGGACAGGGAGCCAGGGCTGCTGCCTGAGGAGGATGGGAGGGTGACAGACTCAAAGATGCGGGAATGAGCTGCACTTGGAGTGAAGAGAGGAGGGCGCAGTAGAGGACTGCGCTTTTGGGGTGGCGTATCAAACCGTGATGAGGGATGTTGGTGGTGATTGTGACGATGATGATGATGCAGGGGGGAAAAAAGCCTTGTAGCACTACCAGCCCCAGCTGCATTACTTCCTGGTGCAACACCACCTCCACTAGACCCTGGAGGCATGAGACCCACATCTTCAGCAGTAAGTGGTGGAGGACGAAAGTTGTCAAAAGTGGGTTTGCGAATAAGGCCCTCTTTTGCATACTTAGCTGAAGAGAAGTATTTATTTTCTGAGGGTGACAAAGACGTCCAGCGGAAAGTGGGCTCACGTAATATGGAGCGACGTTTGTCATGCGAGCTGGAGAGCATTGAAGGGGTGGGCAGGAAGGGGGCAACTGAATGTGGCATCATCCATGAAGAGTGGGAGTGATGCTCAGCTGTATTGGCTGAAGCTGTCTGGGGAGGCTGAGGAGGGCTGAGAAGAGGAGGAGGTGGTGGAGAGGAAGAGGAGGATGCAGTAGAAGAGGCTTGTTGAGATGCAGGCTGTGAAACTGAGGAGGACATCAAAACCCCTGTGGCTGGGCTGATGATGGCCTGTTTCCTTCCACTAATCAGGCTGCCCCTACCACGTGCCACTAAGGCACCCCTCCTGTGACTCTGACCCCTGCGACCCCGCCTGCTGCGTGGGATCAGCACTACATGCTCTGTCTCAGATGCCGGTGATGGTGGGTGCGAGGCATGGTGCATGCTTGCTTCAGTCTCTCCCTGAAATGCAGGGTAATGATCAGGTTCTTCTGAGAGGGCCTGTGTGCCCTCTGAGGCCTGCGAGTCACAGGAAGAGTCATCAAGACTTGGGCTGCTGGAGCGAGATGACTCACCAGAGGAGAGCTGGGAGGAATGCTGTGAAACAGCGCTGGAGCCGCAGGAGGCTGCGCTGCTACTGAAACGTCCATTGCTAGTGCTGTTATTGCAGCTGTTATTAAGGAGATTAGCCACTACGACAGTGGCACTGGCAGTCGAGACAGGAGGTTGTGGGGCAAGGGAAGTGTCAACACCAGGTGCCACTCCAGGCATGGCAGCTATTCCACTTGTGACTTGAGCTGTGGAAACAAGAGCAGGGGAGGATGATATTATGGGCTGAGATGCTGTGGCAGATGTCGTTGAGTCCAATCTTGCCATTTTCATGTGTGGTGGTGGAGTGCTGAAGCTGGCCTCATCCTCAATGAACCGCTTTGGAGTCTTGATGATGCGCAAGGACACTGTGCTCACAACAGGCATGATAAATTGCCTGATATTTGTTAGCTGCGTTCGCCTTCTGTGCCTCCCGCCCTCAAGACCTCCAGTTCCCTGGGTAGCCTCTTTCCTCAATAGTTTCTTTTTCTGAGCTCCCTTCTTTGCCCGTTGCAGTAGCTGCTTTGCAATGGTGGCATCAGTGCGTTTGGAGGGCGGGACAACACGCACAGGCTTAATATGGCGAGGGCTCTGACGTAATCCCAATGGCCTCCCAAGTTTAGAAGGCGTTACTGGGTTGACTGCTGCAGAAGAGTCGTAGGCATCTGGGCTAGTGCGTTCATCAGCAGGTTGAGAAACCCTGAGCTTGTGATCATGTGGAGTGCTGGGACCCAAATCCTGAACCCGACGAACCCTAAAGGCCTTATGTTTGCCAGTCCCAGGTACTGTGGAGGATAACTCCTGGACCGAGGAGGCAATAGCAGCCTGAGCAGCAGCAGCCTCAGCTTTGAGGCGTTCAGCAGAAGGTGGTCTGCCTCGTTTCCGTTTTTGCACAACAGGAACTGGGATACCCTTCCTCACAATTGCCTGCATCTTAGACGTCAGGGGGCTCAGTTTGACATCCCGTAGTCTTTTTAGTTTGGTCACCTTGGATTCACGGCTGATTTTGTGAAGCTTTGCCTCAGATCCCTGATGCTGCCCAGACCCAAGCAGAGTTTGCCTTTTCTCCTGATCTTCGTCCTCCACAATGTCCTTGCGATGTGTGGGACTGGAGCTGCATTCCCGTGATGCGTCCTGACCATTTTCAGGCAGTGCATGGGTGCTCTGTTGACAGCTCCTCTGGCTGGCAGAAGCAGGAGGGCGGCCTCTTTTTCTTTCCCCAGAGCCAGGGGGTCTCCCTGGTGGCCTTTTGACCCTCTCTGTGGGAACTGTGGTGATGGGCAAGGAGCCAGTCTCAACACCAGGACTAACCCTCTGTGCGAACAGAGCCCTCGGAGGACGTCCTCTAGGCTTCTTTTCTGGTGTGACAGGACCTGATACAAAAACAAAAACATTCATTAAAGGCTGAGAAAATGATACGCTTTTTCTACACATCTCAATTACAGTTACACAACAAAAGAGCAGTCTAGACAAGATCCAATTAAAAAAATAATATTTATGGGTATTCCACAACACATTCAGAGATGTTATAAAGAATTAAGACATGGAATTAAAGATGTAAAAAGGTACTTCACCTATTGACGTCCTACCAGGGCTTTGTATTCTTCTATTGTCATTGGCTGGGTCAAAGCCTCCAAATTCTTCCTATAGAAATAAAAATTAAAGAAAAAAAAATAATTAAACATTTTAATATGGGTCCGAGTATGAGATTTAACAAAATTGTATGTTTGTTTTTTTTAAATAAATGTCCCAACCCATAAATCTGGCTTGGGTACATACTGACTCGTTCAGTATTTTTTTTTAATGACAATCCATTCTTTTAATTGAGAAAATATTTAGGCCAGAGGAGCCCTCAATATTGGTGATTCTCATTCTGAACCATCTACCCAACCATTGCTTGCAGTTCCAGAGTCAAATGCTAAAAGATACAGACTTTCAACCATTGTGCATAGTGAAGTTTTGGAAGTTAGCTCATTTGACAAGACAGAGAAGTTATGTTCCTATCTTGTGCATTTGAATTACTATTGTGAATTACTATTTGTTGTACCTCTATTCCTGAAACCATGTTTCATTCATTGGTTTAAATCATTTTTTACTGCCATCTGTTCAAAACAACACCTAATTAAGGCTTAACATGACCCTTGTAATACAAATGCATTATGATGCTTACATCTGCAGTAAAAACATTAGGCTCAGCTCAGCAACGTAATACCTAATGAATATAAAAGCCGTTTATCTGCAGCTAGCAACCTCAGAAATCTTTGCATGCAATCTACTATGTGACACTTGGCTGTTCATAAATTAAGAAAAACTACAATACACTTACACTTGTACATTTCATTAGTACAGTTTGGGCACTACTTAACCAGCTGCCAAAACAATAGATAGTTCCTCCGAAACCATCTTTCTGTTTCACCATCCATTTAAAACAAGTATCAAAAACATCTGTGCTGTCTATTGGGGGCACCTCCTGCTGAGATGACCAGTTCCTGCATTTCTACTCAGGTATCCTTAGCAGCTGCTGTTGCTAGGCTGCATGATATCAGCGCTGATCTCACCATCAGGACATCTGTTGCAATGGCCTTATCGCCTGACAACCGCTCCACCTCGCTCAATCAAACAGGCTAAGCTTTGCAGACGTCCTGTTATAGGTTTTTAAAAAGCGCCGAGCTTTTATGACATCCCTGTGCTTATCTCCCACCTGACATGAGGGATACATGTAGGAATGCTGATTACATGGGCCATTTTGGCTCTTGTCTTCCTGATCTAATTGTCACATTTTAGGTAGGCCTTAATTCCAAATCCATTTGAGTCAACTTAAACACTTTTATTCCTTCAAATCAGCCACATAACCCACATTCATCATATTTTTCAACAGCAGGCTTACAAGGCAGATAATTACTGTAATTACCGTCTGTTCTGCAGCTGGGTCCACTACGTTTTATGTTGTGATAAAAAAGTTGCAGTCATTGTAATGTCCTTGGTGTGAATTAAGCTGTTCTCACAAGGATATAGACTAGAAGGCATATTGTAATCTCTGGTGTGTGTAGAGGCCAGTTACAGAGTGTTTGAAGGGGTTCTATAGCAAAGGATACCTTAAACTAGAAGTGTATCAAACGGAATTCCCTCTTTGACTTCTCAAACTAACAATGTGCAAACCTACACATTTTTCAAAAGTTGACTGAACAACAATTAGATTTATAAGTTGTAGAGAAGCCCTGTATATTTAGGCTGGTTTCAGGTTCACCTGACCCTAACAGGATGTACTTGCTGGTAGGGGTGGCATTTACATAATGTCAACTGATCTCTACGGGCCGTGTTTGTGTTTAAAAACATTTAGATTTAGAGCGCAACAGAACAGAATGCAGAGAAGTGTTTGCGACATTCAAAAAACAAGGAAAACAACTGACACAATGGCCAAATATGTCCATCTGCATGTATCGCTAAAAATAAACGACATAATACATTTTTAATTATGTAATATATAATATGTATATGTAATATAATAATAATAAAATTCAAGTATCAAGTAGTTGATCACTCTAATTGGTCAGACAGTTGTTGGATGTGACCCATCGCTTTTCTTAACAAATCACCAGAAAACAGTAACTAATTCTGAGCATAGTTCACAAAGATATGTACTGCTGTGTCTACTGCCCTCATCCTTCGGTACACATTAAACTATGCTTACTACTAATAGCGACAAAAAGTAAGTGAATCTTCATTACAGTAAGCACTGACATAATTTCACTATGCACTAAGCCCTACTTCTCAAAAGATGATTAATGGCTGCAAGTTCCTTAAACAGCTTATTGTGTTGATTTGCAAGCCTTTGGGGGCGTTTCATTTCATATTCTTTATTTATAGCAGCATGTTGGGCTACTGCTAAATTCCCTTCGGTCCAGTTTGTAGAACAGATGCCGTCTGAGACTGCACACATACAACTAAAAAAAAATTATATTTCTAACAACTCCC
>JAZGTJ010011811.1:0-16521 GCA_036877575.1 Botia almorhae
CCCCACCAAGGTCCCGCGCTACTGTGTTCGGATGCTCCATTGGGAACAAAGAACCACAGAGCATTGTTCCACCCTTTGTGTGGAATTCCGCAAGTGGTCCAGGTGCTCCTCCATTAGGGCTCAGATATGATGATGAGGCCCCAGGAGACACTGGTGGGCCTCAAAAAGGTGGATGGAATTCATTTGAAAGTGAAGCACAAATGAAAATGAAAGTCCAGATCAGAAGAATATCACAGACTACAAACACAAACAGACACCAGACATAAAAACATCCTAAAATTAAACTGAGGACATGTTTAAACTTGGGACAAGTGTAAACCTATATATGACCCTGCTGATGTTGACCCTGCCTGAAATAGAAGCTGAGTGAGGTCATAAAGTTCACGTTAGGAAACAAAAACTCGGTGAAGATTTTTCACCTTTGTCACCATCTACAAGACAGACAATTAATTCAAAACAATTCAGAACTCTAAATAATAAACGTATGAATTGAGTCTTTGGTCATAACTGAGTGGTGAAGGTCAAGCACCTTTTCTTCCAGATGCCATTTGGTTTGATATTTTATTATTACATGTAATTAATTTTTAGATTTTTAACTGTTCAAATGCTATCTGGCCTCACTGTATACTGCTTCTGAAACCCATCTACAAATCCCAACTAAAACATCAGAGCTTTGTTCAAACAGACTGTAGCAATGAATGAAGTAACGACTGGTCCGTGAACAGCCATCTTCCAAAGGTACCCATAAAACATGACACAGTATGAAACTTTACATCCACACAGAAAATGAAGGCAAAGTCTGGAGTTTATCCAGTGGATTCGGTTATTGGCTGTTTAGGGTAATGCGCCTCAAGTCACCAAACTGTGGCAGTCTGTCTATGAAGATCTAGTGGATAAAAAGTCCATGATGTCCCACAGGTAAAACATAATTAAAAAGATAATTAAAGTGATCTTCCACAAATGAATTCTGTCTGCACTTAATGGAGCTTATTGGATTCAGACGTTATAAATGTAAACAGCTGTAGGAACTATAGAGACGAACAAGCTGTTTAAATAAATCTTACGTGGCTTCTTACATACAACACAGGTATTACATTTCCTGTTTCTTTTTTCAGTCTTTGCGTATTGTCTGTGTTTTAGGGTCAATGAAGATAAGAAAACAAATCCACAACCACATACCAATTAACAAAACAGAACGTTTAAAAGAGTAATATAGCGAGAAATGAAAGTTTTGATCTTCTGAAATAAGAACGATATAATCTAGGAAAACATTCTGTAATTTTAATATAAAAAAACTTAAATCCAAAAAAGACTGACAAAGTGCATCATCCCGGTCCTCAAAGCCCACGCTAACAGGGACTGTTCTCAAAACATTGGCTAACGTTCTCTTGCAGTACTGTTAGCATAACGTTTTTAATATACAAGAAAACATTCTTATTCTAAGTTCTTGTTACAGATGTTAATGTTACAGAATTTAAGTCCTGATGGGACAACCAGAGTGATGTTGTCGTACGGGTTAAGCAGATTAATGAAGTTCTGATGGGGAAGTTCACTGACTGCTACTGGTGTGAACAATCCACTGTGACACCCAAAGCCCCTCCCACTGACATGAAGCCAGAGCACTAAAACACAGAACAGAGCCACCTGGAGACAGGATGCTCAGAGGGTCACTGCGTGTGTGAGGAATTATGCCTGTGTGATTTGTCTTGCACTATTAAACCAGTCCAAATGATCTAAATTAGGCTAAGAGTGTGAAAAGCATGAAATGGGTTAAGAGACAGTTTGTGTTGATGTTGACAGTCAACGCAGAAGTTATAGTACCTCATAGCAACTTTTAGTAGTACACCAGCATGCAGATGCTTCAGAGCTAACATACATAAACTACAAGCACAAAAAATCTAATTAATGATGTGGGGCAGTAAAATCTAATTTGTTGCCAACTTACAGTACACTGCTCAGGGGTTCCTACTGTACATATACTGTACATACACTCTTAAAAATAAAGGCTCTTCAGGTTCTTCACTGCAATGCCATAGAAGAACCATTTTTGGTTTCCCAAAGAACCTTTTAGTTAAGGATTCTATTTCTTTCTTTCTTACCGTTTTATAGTCTAAAGAACCATTTCCCACTACAAAAAAACTTTTGTGAAACAGAATGGTTCTCTGGATGTTAAAGGCTCTTTACGGAACCACACAGCCGAAATGGTTCTTCAATGGCATGATGTAGCACTTTTTATGAAAGTATGTTTGGTTTAGTCTCTGCATGCACAGCACACAAGCCATTGTGAATGTTTCCCTAATTAATAAAACTAATGATCATCTTCTGGTAAATCAATCTCCTCAGAGCCACACAGATCAAATGTCCTCATGTGACTCTCTGTTCCACAACACTGTCCCACTTTCTCAGCAGATACAGTGGCCGGTAAGGGACATGGCACTGTAAGCACAGGCGTGCATTTACCTGAGAACTGTTCCTCTTTAAAATGTTAAGCTTTTCATTCTGTGAGACGACTGAGAACCATACACTGACAAAACGGGAACTGAGGAGTTCAGCTCTTCTTTTTGTCTACGACAGATTAAACTCGCCCCACAGTGTATGTTCTACAGACATTATTCATAATTCAAATCATGCAACTTGTTGTAGAAAGGTATGTGTTTATATGCATTATATGCTGTTTTTCTAATTATATTGAACTTTTCCATTGACTATTTTTTTGGTGCGGACTGAAGGAGCAAGGATCGCCACGGGCGCTACCACTCGTTTCTAATCTATAAAATATGAGCTGACCCCACACGGCTTAAGGAAAAAGAGAATTAAACACAGGTCACAGGCGAACACTGACTCGAGTTATAACTTGAGTTATTTGTTTTAAGGTACATTTCATTTACGTTCCCCTGCGGTTTCCATGGTGACGAGAGAGGGATATTGTAAGAACAAAATGAAACTACACAGTGGATGCAATGCGAAACAAATGGGGCTGGATTAAAATGGGGAAAAGTCAAAGACCTCACCTGACTGATTCAGGGTCAGGCAATTTCATTTTTCTAGTAAAAAGAGCTACAGTGGAGAAAATGCCAGGAAGAAAAAAACCTTCATTATTATAATGAAAACTGGGGTAAAATAGTTCATTACGCAAGAGAATCAAAATAAATCAGAAGGCCACACTGAATCCAATCTGCTCCAGATGAAACCATTCAACAATCCACTGGAGCATGAGAAACCCATTAAATAATACAACAATAGAGCTGATAATGAAGCTTCATCTTACATACTGATGCTGTTTAAATAACTGTATGAACCTGTATTAACTCTGAATGCTTAGATTAAAAGTAGGTTCATATTTCTCAAAACAATGCAATTAGCAAACCTGATAAAAAGTTTTGTGACTGTATTTTATAGTGTAGATTAAAACAGATTTATGTATTAACTTACCACAGTTTGTAATCACTTCTTTGGCTGTGTTTAAATGCCACATCTTCAAACTGAATCTGTCCAGAGACAGTCTGAGCACCAATCGACCGCTACAACATGTGGAATAAAACAGAAGACAGTTAGAATATTAATATTGTGAAGGACTTTAAATTAAGATCAGGAACAAGGTTGTGAATTACAAATTATATTTTAAAACTGGTGCTTGCCCATGCATAAGCCACCATTATGATGGTTGCCAGGGTGTTGCTATGCAGTTGCTAAGAATTTTGGAGTAGTTTTCGCACTGCTACACCTGTGCTGGACGGTCAAAAGCATTTTTGTGGCATCTTCAGTATAAGACATCTCTTCATTTTGTTCTCCACCTGCTAGAGCTTTACTGAAGTTCTGATTTTGCTTTCTGTCTGATTAGGTTTCTGAGGAGCGCCAGAGGTTTGGAGAACAATTACATAGTGTTGTTCTTCTTCTCTTCTTGTATTACTACATTTACTTTTGCTTTATTTATATATATATATATATATATATATATATAGTTTGGAGACAACAACTGCACACACACAAACTGTATCCATGTAACATACAATATTCAAGGCTCAAAACATTGTCCATCCGCAATGACCTGGTTTTCATATTCTCTGTCCCTCAGGCTCTGGAGGACAAATGCTGTGCACAGATCACTAACATCGGAACAGAGCAGGATGAGGCAATAGCTTCTAATTCAGAGTGTTAATGTGAAGGCCGGCAGCCACCCAACAATCTGTTAAAATCTGCCTTCATGTAAACAACCCTTAGGTTGACTGTAATACTCCACAATCTGTGGAGTTTTTATACAGTATTCTTCACTAAGAAAATGATATTGTCGGAAATGGTTTAAAATAGCTCCACTAAATATTATGTACTGTACATAGCCTAGTCCATTACAAAAGGAGTAAATTGAAACAAAACACACTGCAGCACAGACAGAAGTAATTACATTCATATTCTACATGCAAGTCAAAGAGTAAACATCTTCCAAGGAAGTAACAGACTGCCTACAGTTTAAAAAGTTGTGTTAATATCACACACAAAATATAGCTGTTTTGTAAACAAAAGCTTTGGAATTACATCTCCCTCAGATCTACCTGGTTTGGAGCAGATGCAGTTCTTTGTTACAGTAGCAAAGACCACCCAGACTCAAAACTTAAAGAAACAGTTTACAGAAAATTAAAACTCAGTCATAAACCTCTTTTTTTAAACCAGTATGACCTTTTCCCATCCATGGAACACAAAAACCTAAGTCTATGTGGTTTGTCAATAATAAATTTAGTTCTGATCCTAACACAGTTACCATATGGCTTCAAAAGACATAATATTTTTATAAACTTTTAAGTTATACAGCCCTGTTTTGTAATGCAATTAAAGTGCTATTATTCTATTTGTAGCCTGTGTGTCATTCTTTAAACTGACTCTCCATAACACAGACTCTACGTACCCAATAGCACTGTCAGCTGAACTGATACTGAAGTCAGGCACACACATTTATAATCAAAGAATACTGAAGACTGCCACCAGCGAACGTTGTTTATTAAATTTCTTTTAATTAATTAAATTAGCTATTGCTTATTGTTGAACTTCATTGTCCATCCTATTGTGGGAACACAATTGTAAAGTAGGAGAAGTCTTGATGTTTTGTCTCGATAATGCTGCCATCTAGTGCTAAATCATTAATATGAACATTTTCTTTTGTGGCAAAATAGATACATTTCGGTGTTTACAATAAGATTCAATTCGTTAACATCAGTAAAATGCATTAGCCGACATGAACTAACAATGAGAAATACATTTATACAGCATTTACCAATCTACTACGATTAATAAATGCCGCATGAGTAATGTTAATTGTCAGTTCACATTAAGGTAGTTAATTAAATTAATTACTTACCCAACCTCGTGCTGTTATTTGCTTTACGGAACAATCAAAACTGTTTAAGCACTCCATACAACAGAGTTAGTTATTTTAAGATATATAAAAGCTTTTGTGTGACAAGCAGACTGAAAAGTGGTTTTTTTTTTACTGAAAACCCAGGCAGCCCTCAAAGTAATTGTGGCGCCGATATACGTCAATTAAACGTCATTGGTTATTGCATGTCTCGTGTTCAACGTCGGGTTGGTGAGAGCCTGTCTAGATGTAGCGGCAAATTTCTTGACTTTTACATTGAAATCGTTTTAGGACTTTTATTTTGGAGTCTGTCTGATGTGACGTCATGGGGTTACCGTACCTAGCCGCTTAGTCCATGCCGGAGTTCACGTAACAGGCGCGTGGATTGATCATCGTGCCGGTGTTTGAATATCATTGATCGGAGGAACGGCGATCAGAGGAGTCTGACTGCAGATATGTCGTACTGCAAGCAGGAAGGTGCGACCGAAGTCAAATTTACCCCACAAACATCTTTGAATATCATTAAGCAACGTGGCTAGTGCTCGTGCCCTTAAAAGTCACTCTTACCCGATAAACTTTCATGCAATAAGTGAGTTATTTAAATAGAAAAGCTAAAATGATTGCAAACGTATTCAGTTGTGCTGTGGTTAATAAATGCGGCTTTGGTGTCATAATGCGTTAGATTCATAAGTTGTTGAATGATTTATTCTCGTTGGTGGTCAGATGTGCTGTGATCAGAACCATATCTGTCAGCTTTCGTGTAACAGGTGCAACAAGGTCATAACCTGGCCCGTGGCTAAAATAGTTAGCTTTAAATAGTTAATCAATAGCTTTAAATAGTTAATCAATTAATTATGTAGAGGTATGACTGATCAAAATGTTATTAAATTTAAAACTCGGCCATAAAAAAATTGGGTTCATAATTTTGTACACGGAATGATGGGTTAGGATTCCTGTTCACTCAGTCCACAGACACAAAACTTGTGTTTTGAGTGGTTTATGTATTTGTCATGTACACATTACAGATATATGTTTAAAACACAGTGATCAGCTACACTGATTTTAAGTTCTCGTGTTAGGTAAAGATAGCATCATATTTGTCACCAAGGAGGATCACGAAGCCCCCAGTAAAGCAGAGCTTGTTGAAGATGACCCTAATGATCCATACGAGGACCACGGTAAGTTTAAAACTGACCTTCACGTTCTGACATAAGACAGAAGCCACAAAGCTTTAATCAAAATGTGTTTTTAAACTAAAAACTAACATTAAATTGTTCTAAATTAACCATTGTCATCATATGTAGTTTAGACTGAAACATGATCTCCAGATGGTTGTGTTGTCATGGTACTGATTTAATATGATGTTATTTCTTCAGGTCTTATTTTACCCAATGGGGAAATAAACTGGAACTGCCCGTGTCTGGGCGGTATGGCCAGCGGTCCTTGTGGACAGCAGTTTCAGGAGGCATTTTCTTGTTTCCACTACAGCAAGGAAGAGGTAAAGGGGTCGGATTGTGTGGAAAACTTCCGGAGTATGCAGGAATGTTTGCAGAAATACCCTGAGCTGTATCCCCAAGAGGATGATGACAGTGACAGCACCCCCTCTGAAGAGGCTGTTACTGCACCTACTGAATCCACTTCAACTGACTCTGTACCTTCATCCTTCACTAATTCTGCACCAGCGGCCACAGAAAACTCAGCAGCTAGCTAATATTACCCTTGTATTTCCTCCAAGCCATTGCCTATTGGATCACAGCAGAGACAGCTTGACTTTAGAGTATGCAGAAATTAAATCTAATGACACCACTGGACCGGTTCTCTCTCCCTTTAAAACGTCGGGTTTCTCTTATTGAAAGATTCAAATAACATTAACATGCACCTGAAAAACCTACAAATTGTGAAATTTGAGGATCTTTATGTAGCCTACAGTGAGTGGCAGCAAATGTAGGACTGTGCTTGTAATGTTGATGATGCACTAGCGCCTAGACTTCTGATACATCACACCACCTTGCCTATATTCCCCTTTCAAATGTGTTTTGTTCCCTTTTCACCTTGTGTTTTTCGGTTGTTGTTTTGCTCTTAATTTTTTTTTGTTATTTGGCATTCTGTATTATGAAGGCACAGACTTTTAATGTCCTCATGAACGGTAATATTTACTCACACTGATGGGTCTACATACATTTCCTGTGATTATTATTTTTATATTTTGTATAGAATGATTAAACAATTTCCGTTGCTGTGTTTTTAAAGCGTGTAGCCCAAAGTTACAGTATCATGTACAAACATTAGGGGGCGTAAGGTAACCGAAAGCCTTACATAGTCATAGACGTCAACTGCAGGTATAATGATTGTAATGATTAGCACATTATTTAACAGTTGAAATGTTCTGTTTAGTAAGAAGATCCAAATATACATTGTACTAAGGACCGGTAGGTTGAAGTAAAAGAAGTGTCTAACTGAACTGTTTCTGAATCAGTTTTTATCAGAATTTAATTGCTGTTAGATTAATTTTGTAACTAATGTTACAATCATTTATAAAACAGACCTAGTCAGCACATTCACTGTCAGATATGTCTAGTCTCGCATGTTTATTTGTACCTTTTCGTCTGTTTATATAGTTACACGATTTACAAGTCTGTCTGTGTTAAGATTCCTGCCTGTGTGAAATTCTGTCATAACACTGATCATTCAGCGCCTTAACCTGATCATTCTGGTCCTGATTAAAGACCCTTGAAGATCTTTCCATTGTGACTTTTATTTTGTTCCTGTAAAATGTATTTTAATAAAAAATACTGAATCTAAATGTTTAAGGACTGGGAAAATCTGTCCAAATATAACTGCAGAATTACTACTTGAATTTCAGTTTTGATAGTCACCAATCATTTCAAGCACAGCTGAGGTGATTGCCATAGCGACAGCAGAGCGATTGTGAATTGCGCTTTACACACCTTGTTATTGTAAAGTGAATGTTGTTTTAGAGATCAATCTGAATGCACACACTCTCTGTTTCTCTTCTACACCGACAAAAACACGGAGAAGATTTCCAATCCCAATGAGCAGGAGGTCATGAAAAATTCCCTTTTAAATTATTATTTATGTCTGCATGAACAGGAAGTTCCTCCAATTTTGGGCATAAAATTCCTCATGTAATATTATTCCCAGGCTTATCTCTCCCTTAAGCTGGTGGCTTCTTGGATGTCGGATCTGATACAGCGATACTTTTTGCTGGATCTCAGACCCATCAGGCATTCCTGATGGGTTTTGGATCAGCAGGTTCTTCCCCTAGGCTGTCCTCACAGGAACCCTGCAGAACTTCCCCCATCTCTCTGTGGTCTCCATTCACACTATCAGCTTTAGACTTTAGGTGCACAATCCTCTAAACCACAAGACTTGCATTAAACTGAGTGTAATGCAGCTGAAGGCCTCACTTATGTTTCCATATTAAGCTCTCAAAGTAAACGTGATATTTAATAGACCAGTACAAGAACCCCAGAGGGGTAAGAAAAGTCATTTATGCAGCCCATTACCTTCCATATCTGACTAGGGTCATTATTTTTTTATAAGAAGTGTAAGTGCGTATTGTGTTTAAATTCTTAAGTCATCTTGTTTTTGTGACGTTGACTCCATTTGAATAACCTTTGACCTGTTCTCTTTTTTAGGTGATGAAAGGGTCAGTAGCAGAGTTGACCAAAAGGCCAGACATCAAATACTTCATCCATGTTCTGTTTCTGGGAGGGGCACAAATCTTGACCCAAAGGGTCCCACACTGAGATTGCCGTTATCTGGACGGTGCCTGTCTCGAACCGTAAACCACCACTATCTGCAGTTTAAATCTGCCCTATCTACAAAACACTCACCTGCGCTGGTGTACGGGTCTACCGTATCAGAGCAGTTGTATTGTTCTGTATTGTACTGTACATCCTGTGAAAGAGATTGTTGTGAGAATTTGTTTTGTGTTTTACCACACACACACATACACACACACAGTTGTAGTTGTATTTCTCTCTCACAGGAACTTTGTCGGCCACAGGACACTCCACCAACTACATTATTGTAGTGGAACTGCCCACAGATCGTACCCAGTGCTTTTGACAACTAACACACACACTTTTATCTCTCAGAATAATGCATATAGACTTTTCAGTTTTAAGCAGAAGATTAAACATTTCAAATGAATCACTTTTGTAGTTCACATCAAATAGGCTTTATGGAAATTAACTGTAATCTGTCGATCAATTTTAAATGTATCACTTCAAGTTTATGCAGTTTATAAAGTATTGATTTGTATTTGTCAACGTTACTTTACAATGTCTTAAAATGTTTAAATGTAATTATTAAAAAACAAGTATGTGTCATTATTTAGCTTTGGTCTCAATTTATAGTGTGAATAGAAAGTTGTGCTAAGAAAGACCAAGACTAAGAAAATGTGTGAACTTAGTTTAGAAGGTGTGAAAACACCTCGAAAAAACGACCGAGCGCGTCATGAATAACGCGCGCGGCTCCTTTAAGAGACGCGCGCTGGATGAACCGAGCGCTTGTTAACACCCAGACAGCGGCGAACTGAGAACACGAGACGCTTTTTATTTCACATCAAAAGTATTATTTTCACTCAGATCAGTTCATCTGAGTGAGAATGTGACTTTTATCATACGATAACAGTGTTTGTAACTCAGTCGAGTAGCTTAAACAGGGTCTTGTTGTTTATTTATGGTCATTGTAAAAGTCTGGTGCTGTTCAAATCTGGTGCTGTTCAAATCAGCATTTTATTTCGATGCATGTCACTGCACCGGCTCTGATGATACACGTGCTGTAGCCATCAGACGCACCAGTTTGTCCGCATTGTATTTTGGGACGCGTAACTTGGAGAGCACGAGCGGAGCGGAGAGTTCATCCGTGGATTTTAAAGCCCGCGCCGGGTCACTTATTTACTCTTTCTCGCCCGTCTGGAAGATGCTACAAAATGCAAAGTCTCAGGCGGACACCCCAGCGGACGCGTCCGAGCACAAATCCGACGAGCGGAGCGAGAACACTGAACCGAGCGAGAGCGCGGCGGCGCATCCGCAGAACGAACCCACGGACGGCGAGTCCTCTCAAGTCCCCGCGTCCGTCTGTCCCAAACTGGAAATCAAGCGACATTCCGTGACCGAAGACTACAAGATCTCCGGTCAGGTGTTGGGTCTGGGGATTAACGGCAAAGTAGTGGAGTGTTATAACAAAAAAACCGGAGAGAAATGCGCGCTGAAGGTAATTACAGTACACACCTGTGTGATACTGTATATTATTATAAACATACTATATTAAATAGATTATTAAATATGTAACTATAACTATATTTTAATGTATTGTTATAGACGTACTGTAGTTGAATAATATACTTAAATATATTATTATAGATTTGAGCATAATTGTAGTTTTAGGCAATATACAGTAGACTTTGTTCATATAAATAAGGGAAAATGTATTTTTTAGTCACTTTTTCACTTTAACAGGTTTTCCACTATAAAGCTTTCTGGCGGTTCACATTGTCTTGTAAATTAATATTTATATGATTGATGTTTAGAATTAATATTTATATTACATACAATTATAATTATTCGAGTCAATGAAAAGGTAAAAAACAGCTTTTCTGTTTGGCTAAAGTTAGATGAAGCATATGTCACGTGGCACGACCATGATGACACTGCTTGACATGCGTCAGATACCCACAAACTAGAACTCAGATTACGGAATAAACTCACAGTATATTACTCTGGAAGCAGTCGCATCTTTGGTCTTTTATCCTGTGGTTAGTCATTACTCTATATAACAGCCTGAACAGGGGGTGTTAAATAGACCTTTGGTTTCCAATAAACCTTGGCCAGAGGATGCAGGGGTGTGACGTCATGTTTTAAAACGTCAGTGACTCTGTTCTGTTTATCAGTCATACTCTCCGATACACACTTCTGGAGAACTTACATTGAACTTTTGGTCTGCCGACTTCCAAGAACACTTTAGTAGACGTTCACAATTAATCGTTGTACGCCTCCAACATTTATTTCTCTACATGTATGACAGCTTAATTGCGCGTCTACAAATTTTCTCTGCGTGCTCGTATGTCTTAACACTGACTGCAAGGGGTCAGTTACTCGGGTTACAAACAGGGCCGGCAGTTATCAGACTAGCGGCTCTTTATGGAAATTAGGTGTGCACACTGCATTCGGGCGGTGCAGTGGAAACATGCTGTCCACGTGACTGCGTGAATGAGGATTTACTGCCCACTATAATCCAAGTATCAAAGTAACCCTAGACACACAACCAGAAAGAGAGACAGTGTTGGTATATGTGAAGTGTGTTTGGAGTTATAGAATAAATATTATTTTTACAAGAAGGATTCCAAACTGTGACTGTGTATGTCAGCAATTATTTTAATGGCTTTTGCAATGCAAGCATCATAAAAAGTGCATGAATATGACTCCATAAGGATGTTATATAAATAACTTTAAATGCAACAGTCAATTTTATATAACATGGGGTCTTTAATCTGAAAAGGATATTACTAATTTAAATAGGAATGAACAGAAATCATTTAAATTAAAACCAAGTACTGTACGTGTTGGAGGAACCTAAACAGATTGCAAGCTTGCCGAAACATCAGTGAATAATTTCTCATCTAAATGGCTTTTGATGTTATGAGGCTTTTAAAGTGAGTGAACTCATAAACTCCCCCCGTCCTCTAAAAGTGTTGTCAGGCCATCTGGTTCGGCAGGTCTGGACTGCACCTCTTTTTTGGATTTCACTGATTACTGGAAGTTAACTAACATATTTCCAACCTATCAGCTGACCTGAGACACACATTCTGTGTCTCTCATAACAGTTAAGGTCACGATTGTAATATCACACACAGCCAATGTGACAGCAGCTCACTGTGTGCACGTGTTCACAAGTTCTCACTCACTTAACATGTGGTCTCTTAATAATGGATTAAAGCTACAATCTGTTATTTTCTGTGTTAAAAATGAACAGTTATTGAGCGAGTGCATAACAGATAAGTGCTCAACACAATACAATAATGACGCAAAGTTTATAATAATTTATCATTTGAGCTGTCGGGTCCGATTTCCCAGTAAGTGTCAATTTGGCTTCATTTAACTTTAACGAACGTAAAGAGAAGTACGTGCAGTAACCTGCAATTTTATGTTTCAGATGGAGATTGAGAGGCTTTAAACTCATGACACATGCTAACAGTGTAAATGAGATCCTTTTTAGATTCTAACTAAACTGTGTTGTGTTTTAAGATATTGCGCAATCCCGACAAATCTCATTGTACTGGGATTCAATGAAAGTCAAATTGACCTGATCTCCTTTCTCATGAGTCATTCAGTAGTAATTTATTACCCAATATCCTCTTTGCTTTATGATTAAACAGAGTAAACAGGCATGATGCAGACCTGCAGGCTGAACGTCCAGCATGGCGACATTTTAATTAAATATAATGTTGGTAGTTAAATATAATGAAGGTGATTGTGTCCGCGCTCTTTAACAGCATTGCTTACTAAGCTGGATGAGAGCCATCCATTAAACCTAATTCATTTGATTCAGTCTTTCCCATACTGGATTTAAACAGCTGCCAACAAGGGGAAGGTAACTTATAGATTAATTGAACCCCTGAGATTGATTTATTACACAGTCATTGGGAAGTCTGTGCTCTGTGTATAGACTCCTTCATACGTGACGTCAGTTTTTGGTGAGCCTTAAAACAATTAGTTTAGCTGGGAAACCATCCTGTCTTTAAAGGTCAACATCTGCCCAGGACTGCCAAATAAAGATTCCCATTTTTTCCATGACACATGCCCTGCAGTTACATAACATACAGTAAGACGCATTGAGTTATTGAAAAATAAAGTTGCCACATGTAAACATTTACCATATGTATATGTTTGTATGTGTTTAATGTTTTTATATCAAATGATCTACTGTTATTTTCACCATTAGGTGTCTTGCATAAAACAGCCACGTTATTAATTCATTCTGAAAGAAGATGGCGGAGTGATACACGTACCGGACCGAAGCACAGTCAACAAACCTGGAACTACTTTATAACCGTACAGCTATATTAACACTTACTGGTATAAACCCAACTAATAAGCTGAAGTTCTGGGACAGTCTTATTGTTAAAGCACAGAAATCTGTTACAAGCTTTTTAAAACTACAAACAATAACTTTTGTGTTAAAAATGAACAAAAATCAGTTATTGAGCAAGTACATGACAGATTAGTACATGACAATCTCCTTACCTCCCGATTCACAACAGTAAGATTATAATAATGATTTATAATTTGAACCGTCTGCTCTGATTTCCTGTTAAATGTCATTTTGGCTTCATATAACTTCAGCATACAAGACAAGTATGTAAAGTAACCTGCAATTCTGTGTTTCAAACAGAGATGGCGACAGAGAGGCAAAAGTTACAGATTGCCGCTTTACTCTCAAAATAATTTGAGAATCTTGTTTTAAATGAATGAGGATTTCACACATGATTAAATAGAGCAGCACAGTTATATGGCACAGTCCTTTTCAAAGATGTTTCAGTAGTTGTATTATGCAGCTGGCTTCTGTACGGTCCACTGGCTCATATTACAGTCCTGGCATGCAGTGCCACTCTCACTGCCCCGTGAGTTCATCTCTGTGCTGGGATTCTACAGTCTGGATTCAGCCATTGTTCTGAATTCAGTGTGTGTGTGTTTCACATTGAGCTGCTGTGTTCTTTTGAAAGGTGTTTTTGTTGTCTATGAAAAGAGGGTGCAATTTGTTTCCCCAGGGCACAAACTGAGAGGAAAGAGTGTGATAGAGCTGAGAAATGAGCTGCCAGCGTGTCTGCAGAAGTTTGTTTTAATACTGATCTCAGGTCAGTTTAAGAAGTATGGCCCGGTTGCATATAGAAGCATGGCTTAAATCTTCTACAAATGAACTGTGTTGATTTTACAACAGGAAAGAAGGTTCAGATAAGCCGTGTAAAGTAAGAGGAGATTAAATTTACTATGACGCAGCTGAGGAAAAACTGCTGTGTAATACTGCCGTGTCTTTTATAAGAGTCTTAATTTAGAAGGAACAAAGTAACTTGACTAGGGCAAAAGTGTGTTTGCAATCATGGTGCGCGCTTGTGTGTGTGTGTTTGACCAAGAATCATGTGAGTGATGAATCAAACAGGATTATGATTACATTGACCTAAAATATATATATAATGTTAATCAGCTTTTATTTCGCATGACTGAATGACAGAACAGCCAGAATGACTAAACCTTCAGTACATGGTAACATCTCTGTGGTAAACTGAAACACAGTGGATCCCAGATGATGTCATTTCCCACTCTGGTTTCAGTTAAGATCAGTAAGGAAACTGTGGTCACCAAACTTTTTAAAAAAGTTTACCAAACTATTAAACATCTTTTACAACATACACTGAAAGGAGCGTAAGCTACTGTTAAAACATCAAAACATTGTATATATCTGGAAGTCAAAATATATTTTATTATGAATAAATCATTTTAAAAGTCACGCATACATATGTGTGTGTGTGTGTGTGTGTGTGTAGATCAGATATATAAAACCAATCCACCTATCCCATTCTGTAAATATATATATATACATATATATGTGTGTGTGTGTTTTTGTGTCTGTACACACACATACACACACACACACACATTAGATTAAATATATATATATAAACCGAACCCACTTATATCTTTCCAGTTAATAACTCACTTAAACAAACATAATCTCTTGTTTACTAACAGACGGCTTGTGGACGATTCTATCTAGTACATTTTACTGCTGAGGCTAATAATTCCTGACGCCGCCAGGCTGTAGACTGAGGAAATTAAATGCAGTCATAAACATTAAAGACTCAATATATCATTCATGCGTTTGTGCTTCTACAGCCTGTTTCTGCAAACATGCTGATGAAACGACTGCTGCGTTTTCTGTCTGCATGAAAAATCAATACAGGGCTCAAATATTGTCTAAACAGCAACGTGTTGTTTTTATTGTCCTCGATTAAAACTATTGTAGCGTTTCATACTGGACACTGAAAAAACAGATTTAAAACAGACTCGCCTTAAACGGTCTGGTCTCACATCTGCTTTCTTTCTTGGGCTTGAGGAACAGTACAGTACAGTCCAGTATAGTACACGCTCACTTTTAGCTATGAAAAGCTATAGATTGTATTTGTGAAGGCCACAGGTTGCTTGAATAAAACAGGACAACATGTATTTTGTTGGTTAATTGGTTTTTGGACTTTTAAAATGGCAACTAGTTTGATGATCAGATCAGGTTAGTTGCAATAACTACATAACCGTATATTCCACCTGCTATTACTTCAATTACATTTCCCCATGAAACTTATAAAGCTAAACAAGTGCATGTGTGTGTGTGCGTGTTATATCCCTTGTGGTTTGTCTTCCAGCGCAAGTTCTGTGTTATTGTTGTAAACAGAGTTTCCTGATACCGATTCCCTCGTGACACTGCAGCAGTTTTTCTAAGACGTTTCTGTATCTCTTTGAATCAGACCTGAAGTACAAATGTTTCAGTCAGACATTTACAACGGCTCTTGAAACTCGGCTGCCCACGAGCATCTCCATGACATGAGTCAAGCTGTCTTTAGACTGTTAGTGAGAAAACGAAGGCAATGAGTCTCTTTCTCTCCCACACAGACAGACACACACTGTGAACTTCAGTTTATCAGACTCGCTGTGGGTGGAGGTCAGAGCAAATCACAGCAGCTTGTTCAGACACAAACAGATTTTGGGTTTTAATTGACAGAAATGAAAAGCAGAAATCCATTTGGCTTTGTTTGTGTAAACAGGTTCTGATGTTTAAAATAGGCGATGGGATGCTCTGTGATTTTAATATAATAAAAATAAAAAGTACAAAATTCTGTCATTTATGACACAAAAAACAGATGATTTAATAAATATTTTTGTATTTATTATGATATGATGATGATTTTAACACTTTTACAAGTGGACTAACACAACTGTTTTTTATGAGAAATGCTAAAGTCATGCATTATTATGCACTGGTCATTTGTGTCTGAATCTCATGGAGTGACACAAAAAAGCTAATTAAGGATTTTTTCAAATGACTCAGTTTGTAAGATTGAAAGAAAAACAGTTCTCTCTTTTCTTTGAAATGAA
>JAZGTJ010011812.1:0-16521 GCA_036877575.1 Botia almorhae
TCCACCTTCATCTGTACATCAGTAATGTCATTTCTGCACACTGTCATTGAAACTGTAAACAGAAAGTTAACATCTCTCTCTCTTCCTGTGTCAGCAGACGCTCTCCACTGCACCTGACGCGTGGAAACAAAGGGAAGGTAAAAACCTGTTTGTTGTTTCCTCAAAGATTTTCTTGGTGATTAAAGTGAGTAATTGAAATGTTTTCTAGCTGGTAATGATGTCTCCACCTTCCAGTGTCATTTCAAGCCTGTAGAGACAATAATGGTTATAATCACTCAACTCACCTGCCAGTTTCAGCGCTCCTCTTCCGTGTGAGTATTTCCCCAGAGGGAGGAACGGCTTTGTTCATCCCAACAGGGATGTCCAGACTGGGGCTGGCCAAACAACTGCTGCTTCCTGAAAGTCTAACCAATCACAGAGCAGCTGTGTGCTATAAGTGGTGATGCCGGGGTTTTAATGAACCTTGTGCAGTTCTCTAAAGCATCTTTGGACCAGTGACCAGGGTAAGTTAAGAGCTTTGCTTGGGGTATTTAAACTCATTTAAACTCTGATTGTATTCTAACAGTTTATGATCTTTTTAAAAAGACTTGTAGTGTTATACATGTCTTTGAAAGCAAAATGTGACTATTTCTAAGTAGTTATAATGTTGTTTATCATTTAAGAATTTAAGTTATCTAGACCTGCTGCTTTTCTTAAAAGAAAACCAGTTCCTCAATGGATCTACAGGTTTGGTCTGTGAAACTGGAGACCCTGAACATGTCTGTACTTGTGGGGGGCTGAGTTGGGGGATGTTTTTTCCCTATGAAGCTTGCAGTAATGTTCAGAGCTCCATTCAGCTCTGGAACTGATTATCTCCTCATTCAGAGTGCTGAAGAACCTCTGATCATAAAAGATCTCATGTACCAGAAGAACCCGAGAACAATGAGACACTGAACTGCTCTTACACAGAAGAATTCTCTCTGGTTTCAGCAAACATTACACAACATTCATATTCAACTAAATCAAACATTATGTTGTTGTGAATATTTTAAACACCAAAGCGTTGGACTATCTCGTCTGGTGATTTCGTCTGGTCTGGTGTTGCCCCCTCAGACTCTTTGTAAACTGCTGTTCTCTGGTATCACGTGAAACAGGTTTCGCCACTTGTTGCAGTTGCCTAAGAAAAAACAAAGATGTTTGAATGATAAAGACATGATGTGTAAAGGTCATGACAACATTAGTGGCCAGAGAAGTCTGTCTGTCTGTCTGTCTGTCTGTAACTGTGAAATGCAGGAAGAATGTTTCTACAGACTGATTCATTGACTTGTTCAGATGTTGAATCAGTTGATGTTTGTTTTGTTGATGTTTCTCAGACATCATGAAGATCGCGTCTTTTAACATTCAGAGATTTGGGAAATCAAAACTGTCTGATGCATTTGTGCGGAAAACCCTGATAAAGGTGAGGCCCGTCCACACCTCCCAAAATCCCACAGTCATGTTCATAAGTCAGAGCATGTGACCAGATTACAGAATAATGTAAATCACTCGCTCCCTCTTCTCAGATAGTGTCACGCTATGACATCATCATTATTCTTGAGGTCGTGGATTCCAGAGGAGACGCTGTGGAGAGTTTTCTCAAAGAACTGAACGAGTGAGTCAGTGAGGTGTGATTTGAACGGTTTTCATTGAAAACTGTAATTAAATGTGATTAGTGGTGATTATCTGACTGTTCTGTCACAGGTCTAACAGGACGCATCAGTACAGTATGGAGATCAGCACACGCCTCGGCCGAGGAAACTACAAGGAGCAGTTCATGTTCCTTTACAGGTTTACATGCTTTACATTGTTTAATGTTGTTATATTCTTCATACAAGATTCAATAATACACATTATTAAAAAAACTGTAATCTTTAATCAAAATAAACTAATTGTATTCATACATTCACAAATCTGTTTATGGAAACCGGCCAGTTACTTTATACTGTGTCATGGTTTTAAATATAAAGGGACGATCTGGTGGATTTAATTGGTTCTTACCAGTACAAGGACAACCAATCAGGAGATGAGGATGCCTTCGCCAGAGAGCCCTATGTTCTGAGATTCAAATGCCACAAAACAGGTGAAGTAAAACACACACATGATCTCAGTGTGACCATTTCATCACCTGTTATTGAAACTAAACATCACACAGTGAATTTCAACATTGTGATACATAAGCCCTAAAACTCATCCTCTCCAACTGTTACTGTAAATACAGACTACAAGGAAATAATCTGTTTCTGTTGTTTTGTAATGAGTGTGTTGTGTCATCCCTTCTGTCCACACAATTGAAACACAAACGGTAATGACAGCAGTGTTAATGGTTGTGTTGAGTCACCATTACAGACTGTGTGTGCGTGTGCGTGTCTCTGTGTGTGTGTGTGTGTGTGTGTGTGTGTGTGTTTCAGTGTTGAAGGATCTGGTGCTGATGCCCGTTCACACAAAACCTGAGGATTCAGTGAAGGAGCTGGATGAACTCTACGATGTCTTTCAGCATGTCAAGGAGAAGTGGAAGACTGATGTAAATAATCTTTTACAAAACGTTTTTGGTGCTGCTTGAAGCATCACAAGTGCTTTGAGTGCATTCCTGAACACAGGATCAAAAGATCCCGACCAACTTCCAGAATATTCTGATCCCAGATTTAACTGACGTTCTGTTTAACATATTCAGGTTTCCTGTTTAACATATTTCACAAACGCATCCGATTGATCAGAACTGTTGTAGCAAGCCTGCATGACAGTCATGTTTTTAACAATGTGAAGTTTGATTGTTAGTAACAGGTTTGTTCAAATGACCTGCAGTTTTATCTCAAAACTTAAATATACTGAAATGTTTCCTCTGTGGCGAGACTTCACATCTCAATCAACTCTGTACAGAACATCATGATTTTGGGCGACTTCAATGCAGATGGAAATTATGTGTCAGATAAAGAGATGAAAACAATTCGAATCCGGAGCGACGAGAACTTTCATTGGCTGATCACAGATGATGAGGACACCACGGCCAACACCCGTAATGACAACACTTACGACCGGTAAACGATTACCACACTGAATAGACCAATCAGCACTGCTGCAGTTATGAAGTCAACAGTGATTGGTGCTTTATTAACATTCTCGTGATCGTGTCATCACACAGGATTGTGGTGTATGGAGATGATATGCTGGATGCTGTTGTTCCAAATTCTGCAAAGCCGTTCAACTTCCAGAAGGCCTACAAGCTCACAGCTGAGAAAGTAAACACAGGAATTAACTGAAACCACAGCTGTAGTTTGCAGAACATGTAGTTTACACAATTGCATTTGTGGGTAATTCAGTGTTTTATTAACACGGATGTGTTCACACAGGCGCTGAAAGTGAGCGATCACTACCCAGTGGAGGTGGAGCTGAAGGAGACGCGCAAGCAGCCGAAACGCAAACGAACACGTAAGAAACAAACAAACTGACTCTGACTGAAATGAGTATAAACAATAACACAAGACATTTTTGTGTTTAGGATAAACAAAGATTATCTAGACCTTCTTCTGCTGCAAGACCGAATTCTCAGGAAGTCACTATGAAGAAATTAAACTACAAGAATGAGTCTTGAGAGTTTTACAATAAAAGACAGTGAAATCCAAACAGACATTACAAACTTTATTTCTACACGTTTTCTTTACAAGGGTAATAAACTAAAAATAAATCACGTCACTGTGGACCCAAGTGATGATCAGATTTTATTCTGACGGCAAATGCACACAAACGAATTCATTTCTTCCCCGACTTCTTGATTCCACCTGAAGCTACAAAACAAAAGAGAAACATTTATTGAACGTTCCCTGAAGATTAAAAAGCCAAACGTACACAGAGATGACTGCACATGTGAATCATTCATCTGGATTGAATGCAGGTTCTGACTGAATATGTATGTCTTACCTAAAGGTCCTTTTCCAGCAGCTTTGGCTTTCAGTTGTTCCATAGCTTTCTGCTCCTCCTTCTGCTTCTGCTTGAACGCCATTTCATCCTGCAGGGACAACAAACACAGAGACTCTACTACACAAACCTGTACGTGTTTATACATACACACTTCAGCAGAAAATCTGTTCTTACGTCATCCATTTCTTTCGACTGCTTCTTTGGAGCCTTGAGTGGCTTCTTCTTACCTCCTGTATAAAAAACAAACGATTCATATTTTAACCTCAAGAAGTGAAAAATAAAACGAATAAAAATAGAAACGCTAGCTGCACGGCAGATACTGTTTAGCCATAACTATTTATAAAGGTAAATGTTTTGGAAACGGACATTTTATTTGCAATAACACTTATATAACTAAATTAAATATATAACCGGTAGCAGTTACATTAACAAATGTAATTTACAAAGTCAAAGCTTCATTTATCGAGTGAGCTTCCAGATCTTTATTAAATCAGACCAGAACGTTATCAAATGAAATGCGCTGAAACGTGATAACGCGCTGAATGCAGCTTAACATCGCGCCGATGATACAGATTCAGATGTCGCATGTTGATCATCTGAAGAGATTTGAACTGCTTTCAGTCGAGCGCTTCTTCACTCTTACATGTATATAATTGTCGTGTTTATGTTTTAATACTCGATTAATTTTTACCTTCTCTGCCAGACATGATGCTCAGATTATTCCGCGCTGTCAGGACCCTAGCGCCGCCGTCGCCGGATGTAGTTGTCCGGTCATGTGCCTGATACCACTAAGAAGATTAATTCGTTTAAAAGAATCGGTTCGTGTCGTGTTTGAGATATTGATTCATTTCAGTCGACGCTCAAAATTGTTGCGATACGTTGCGTATCGGTTCGACGGGAATCGGTTTCAAAGAGTCATTTGTTGGTGACGGCCAGCGCCTGAATGAAACGCGCTCGTGCCGCAGAATGACATTTCAGGAAATGAAAACGATATTTTCATGATTATTTACAGTCTATAAACATGATTCATTGCTGATCCGAGCAGAAACGTGACGGTGAGTTACTGGTGCCTGTTTAGTGGTTTATGTCAAACATTATGGTAATTATTTACCAACATTAGTTGATTCATTCAACTCAAAAACTGCTTTCATGTTGTCAACATTCATGAGCGCGATGCAAATATAAAATAAAATCGCTATTATATTTACATTGAACATGGTTGGATCTTGCGTTCATCTTTCTGGTGAAATTCGAACATTTTTGTATTTTTTTGCGAACACTGACCTCAGAACATGTACAGAAACTTAAAAACGCCCTAAACACGATCAATTCTTTAACACTTTTATATAAAGTCTTTTTTATGGTATTGCTAACCTCTGTATGTATAAATAAAATGTTATTTTTTGTGGGTAAACATGAATTTAAAGTGTCATTAATAAAAACTGTTTATAACTTAATTTCTTTATTCTGGAACTCTTGCAGGTTACAGATATCGTGTGGAATGAGGTTTAGAGGGAACGCTGTGTTTCCGAGCAGTTATGCTACATGTCTGTACAGACAGCAGGCGTCACTCCAGTGGAACCTGCACAGAACCTACTGCAGCCAGCAGCAGAACCCCAAACATGAGCCCAGTAAACTGACAGCAGTGAGAGAACACACAGCATCCGTGTTAGCATATGCTGGAGAGCTGAGCCGACAGTGGGGCCGGAAATCTGTCAATGCTGCAACAGTGACTGTCAACAAATGGTGGGAAAAATACGAGGAGTTTGTCGGTCTTAACGATGTCAGAGATGCTCAGTCCAAAGTCACCGAGGTAACTGATGAGAAACGTGCCCTCATATTTGGCTGTTGTGTTCTTCATTTTTCAGTATAATCTGTATCATATTGTGCTGTTAGGGGGAGAAGGCCTTCATGGTGGCCAGAGGAATCGTCAGAGAGGCTCACAGCAGCCTGGAGGCCCTGCAGGTTCGTCTGAAGGAGGTGAGAGACCGTCTGGACCGCGTGTCACGGGAGGAGGCGCATTACCTGGAGTTAGCCACACTGGAGCACAAGTTACTGCAGGTGGGTTGTAGGATAAATATTAATACTGTTCAATGAATCTTTGAAAGTAAGACTGAGTGTCTGTGTTCACAGGAGGAGCGGCGTCTGAGAACAGCCTATGAGAATGCAGAAGGGGGCGAGCGAGAGAAGTTTGCCCTCTTCTCCGCTGCTGTGCGTGAAAGCCACGAGAAGGAGAGGACCAGGGCAGAGCGCACCAAGAACTGGTCCATCATCGGCTCGGTGCTGGGTGCTGTTATCGGGGTGATGGGCTCCACTTACGTGAACCGGGTGCGTCTGCAGGAACTTAAGAACTTGTTGCTGGAGGCCCAGAAAGGACCAGCCAGTTTTCAGGAAGCCATGAAGGTCCAAGCCAGCATGCACAAAGCCCAGCAAGATGAACTCAGCCACCTCATCGAGTCCCTCAGGGTCACTGTTAAAGGCAGCATAAAAGATGTGAAAGGGGTCAAACCAGCGTTGGTTCCACTAACAGATGTTCCACCTTCCACATCACGTGCCTCAGATAAAGCCATCACAGAGATTCTTCAGCACAGCCACAGAGCCCAAGAACTCATGGAGAACCTCAGACCTCAGCTGGAACATCTGGGGGAGAGTGTTGGGAAGGTCGAGACTGAGCTGCGGGCCGTGAAGACGACCTTACAGTCTCGTCGTGTGGAGAAGCCGGTCATTCAAACCCGAGACACACAGCTTTTAGTGTGTGATACAGAGATAGTCATCCAGGGTCTTGACAAAGCTGAGAGAAGACTGGAGACTCAGATCAGCAAGACAAGTTTATACAGCACAGTTATAACATGTGCTGTGTTTGCTGTGACCGTTCCAGTTTTATATGTGATCATGAAAGGTACTTGAAACTAATGGACATTCACACTTTAGGGGCCATTAAAAAACACACTAGAGAATTTAGAATATGAACTACAATGTATGAACTGAAATCATGACAATATTGTTGTGAAAGATTCATTAAAATCGTCAACGCTCTATTATTGGTTTCCTCTTTAATTCAATAACAATAACATCCTGTTGCATTAATCGTGTTTTTAGATTTAAAGTTATAAAACTGACAGAATCAGTGGCTCCTAACTGTGGCCATGTACAGAATACATGTCATGCCTGCAGGAATATGCATACTGCACATAGTGTGCATACTGCATGAATGATACAAGCATGAAAGCATGTGTTGAAATGTACTGGTATATATATATATATATATATATGTTAATGACGTAATTCAATGATCGAACGTGATGAACATCATCTCGCAGAGAAACCTGAAGCGTCACTGTGTATTTTATAAGCGCACTAAAATGACCCGCCCCATTACAAGAGCGGAGCCAATGACACTTCAGCTTGCAGTGACGTGTTCGTCAAGGGACCAATCACAGAGCCCTGACGCGCGTTTTCGCGCGCTTTGTAGTCACGTGGAGCGTTTCGCGCGAAAAGTCAGTGTTCCCGGGAAACTGCAGAGTTCAGACGAGCAGCGTTTAAACGCGGAATCAAGACAATGGCGGTGAGTGTTTTTATATATATATGCTCATATATATACACACTTTTATATGTAGAATGTTTTTATCATGTGTAAACATATCTGTGGTCATCGGGTAAATAGACTAGTCTGTTAAACTTTTGTGATGTAGTTAATGTAGCAAATTTCATTTAACAATGTCCCACCAATATATATACACAAATAATGCAATTTTATTTCATAATGTTGTGTTATAATCTTTCGTGTCATTTAATGTATGAAAACAGTCCACCAAAATTAACCAGTAAAGTCAGTTTTTTTTGTTTCTTTTCTCCCGTAAAAATCCGCTTCAATCGTTTCTGAACTGTCATGTGTTATTACTGTTTAAATATTTTAAATGATATTGCAGCTACTGTAATCAAGTTATACGTAAAAAGTCCCACGTGGGGAACTCGCTTTGTTGCAGAGTTGTGGCCAAAAGTTGTGTGACAGTTTTTGCAAACAGTTAGTGGAGAATCTGCCTGTTTTAATCCTCAGATCAGCAGCATGACGCTATATAGTGAAAACTGAAGCTAATACATCACATGCGTCATACATTAAACAACGTTGCATTAGCGTTTCATATGCCGTATGGTCTGAACACAGCGCAGGCTGGACGTCAGCGTGACGTTTAACTCTCCTCTTGTGTGCAGGATTCATCAGAGTCATTTCACATGGCGACCAGCCCTAGCCGTGCCTCCCGACGGGGTGATTTGACCTCCAGCCCCGGCAGAGACCTGCCCCCGTTTGAGGACGAGTCTGAGGGGCTGCTGGGAGACAACATCCCTGATGAAGAGGATGGAGACGGAGAGGAGCTGATTGGAGACGGGATGGAGAGGTGAGCATGGATGTATCTGGTCTGTGGTGTGTCAGTTCTGTGTTCATGTGCTGTTGTGTTCTCTTGATTGAAAGTCCACTACAGACTAAATGTGACATCAGGAAGGACTTTTATTTTGAAGTCTGCATGAAGATAATTTGATTGAGTTCCTGCAGTGACGTTGTTTTAACTGCAGTTATTTTAGTGTAAACTGTCTAGCTTTATTGCTTTAACAGACTTCTACTGTCCACAGAGACTACCGTGCCATCCCCGAGCTGGACCGCTATGAAGAGGAGGGTCTGGATGAGGATGAAGATCTCAGTGAGCTTTCTCCAGGTGCTCGGGCAGCAGCAGAAGAGGCCATGAGACGACGGGACCGAGAGCAGGGCCTGGGTCGCATCGGGCGTGGCCTGCTGTACGGTGGGTGCTGAAGTCACTGTACACTCAATCTGTGCTGTGTTTGTTTTACATCTGTGTCCTAAATCTTCTGTTTGATGGACAGACAGTGAAGATGAGGAACGACCCACCAAGAGGCGGCGGCGCCTGGCAGAGATGGCAGCGGAGGGCATCACAGCGGAGGGTGAAGATGAAGAGATGATTGAGAGCATCGAGAACCTGGAGGACATGAAGGGTCACACAGTCAGAGAGTGGGTGTCCATGGCCGCCCCGCGACTGGAGATCTACCACCGCTTCAAGAACTTCCTGCGCACACACGTGGACGAGCACGGGCACAATGTCTTCAAGGAGCGCATCAGCGACATGTGCAAAGGTGAGTGAGGAACACATCATGGAGGGTAAGAATGGAAGTCTGTGTTTTTTTTGTATTCATCTATAAAATGTTACTGTCTTTTCAGAAAACAAGGAGAGTCTGGTGGTGAATTATGAGGAGCTGGCCTCCAGGGAACATGTCCTGGCCTATTTCCTGCCCGAAGCACCTGCAGAAATGCTGAAGATCTTTGACGAGGCGGCTAAAGAAGTCGTGCTTGCTATGTACCCCAAATACGACCGAATCGCGCACGAAATCCACGTTCGCATCGGAAACCTGCCGCTGGTGGAGGAGCTTCGATCACTCAGGTGAGAAGATTATCACCTCTCCTGTGATTGTAGCACACTGAAGTATTTGACCTTTTAAACCACTCTGCTGGAGTGTGATGTTGTGATATGATCTTTCAGAAATAATCTGCAGTGTTTTCAGCAGATTCAAGAGTTTTGATGTGTGTTTGCAGGCAGCTTCATCTGAATCAGTTGATTCGCACCAGCGGGGTCGTGACCAGCTGTACTGGAGTTCTGCCGCAGCTCGGCATGGTGAAGTACAACTGTAACAAGTGTAACTTCATCTTGGGCCCATTCTTCCAGTCTCAGAACCAGGAGGTGAAGCCGGGCTCCTGTCCTGAGTGTCAGTCGCTCGGCCCGTTTGAGATCAACATGGAGCAGGTGTGTGAGGAAGATGAATCAGTGTGATGTGACATAGAGATTTACATACGTACATATTTTAATTGTTAAAGAATCATCTTTTAGAGGTGTTATGATTTTTCTTTTGCATTGTGACAATCAGACACCCCAATAATCTTTTGAAGTAACACACAATGCATCCAGAATTTACTATTAGCTTTCCTGTAAGTATTGGTTTGCTTGTGTAGTTATGTAAATGTTCCAGCAGTAATTAAAATGAATGATGCACGTTGTCATGGCAGCATGAAGAAGCCATGTTTGTTTCCTGTGATGTTAATGAATGTTTCTGTCCCTCACAGACCGTGTATCAGAACTATCAGCGAATCACAATCCAGGAGAGTCCCGGAAAGGTCGCAGCGGGTCGTCTGCCTCGCTCTAAAGACGCCATCCTGCTAGCAGACTTAGTGGACACCTGCAAACCTGGAGATGAGATTGTGAGTTAATACAATATTTAATAGTGTTTAAATATTCAAAAGCAGTGAAGAATTAGAATTTGGACACAGTATGCATGTCAAGTTTTATTTCTGATTATGCTTGGATTAATTTCAATAATATCTGTGTGAATTGTACAATATTGACATCAGTTGTGTGTGTTTTCTAGGAGCTCACTGGCATCTATCACAACAATTATGACGGCTCGCTCAACATGGCCAACGGCTTCCCTGTATTCGCCACAGTGATCATGGCCAATCACATCGCTCGTAAGGATGAGGGCGTGGCCGTGGCAGAGCTCACCGATGAGGATGTGAAGGCCATTGTTGCTCTGTCCAAAGACGAGCGCATTGGCGAGAGAGTGAGTGAAGATTTCCCTTCAATAAACATCATAGAACACAGCGTGAAATTTAGTTTGTGTTAGGACGTCTTCATGCATGTCCAAACAACATGACATCTGACATCTGAATAACACTGATTTCACTCAACACTTGATTTTCTTGTTTAAACTGTTGAAGAATGACTGAACAATGTCAAATGTTTGCAGATTTTTGCCAGTATTGGTCCGTCAATCTACGGGCATGAGGACATTAAACGTGGTCTGGCTCTTGCTTTATTCGGCGGCGAGCCCAAGAATCCAGGTACTGATTTATACTGCTGTCTCGTCACAGCGTCACATTTGACAGATTCCATTCAGATTTACAGTAAAGGCTGTTTATTATTGGTTGAATCACACTTTTACCTGGAGCAAAAACAACCCCAGGAGCACCAAACCAACCACATAGCTACATGCTAACAACCCTTTAGAGCAGCTGAATAGCAATGCCCTGACAACAGTGATGGTGCAGCAGGAAAATAAAGTAGCAATGTCGTTTGGTTTCTCTGCTGCCCTCTACAGGTGGGAAGCACAAGGTGCGTGGAGACATCAATGTGCTCCTGTGTGGAGATCCAGGCACAGCAAAGTCACAGTTCCTGAAGTATGTTGAGAAGGTGGCGAGCCGGGCGGTCTTCACCACGGGTCAGGGAGCCTCCGCTGTGGGTCTGACCGCTTACGTGCAGCGTCACCCGGTGAGCCGAGAGTGGACGCTGGAGGCCGGAGCGCTGGTGCTGGCAGACAGAGGAGTGTGTCTCATTGATGAGTTTGATAAGGTGAGAGGACTCTTCACCAGCGTATGTTTTTAATTCACACTTCAGGCTGCTTATGACTGACACATGTTATTCTGAAGACTTTCATCATATTGTGATAACTCAGGGAAAAGTTGTGAATGGAGTTTTTATTGAATTTAAAAGGATTCTCATTCAAGAATAAAGATGTTACTGTATCAGTATTATTTGTTTTATGCCAAAACTCTGTTTAGCTTTTCATTTCTCTTACAAAAGTCACTCAATGAAGTTGATCGTAAGCAAAGCAGATTGTTTTCTCCTGCAGATGAATGACCAGGACAGGACCAGCATCCATGAAGCTATGGAGCAGCAGAGTATCTCCATATCTAAAGCTGGGATAGTGACATCACTGCAGGCTCGCTGCACTGTCATCGCCGCTGCTAATCCCATCGGTGTGTTCTGAGAGCCATGACCAAACGTTTGAATGATTCACTAAATGAGGGTCATAACTTTAATGGTGCTGTTGGCACCTTAAGTTATACGTTCTGAGTCATAAAGCTCAGAATGTTAATCTACTTGAACATTCATGACACTCTCGGACTGCATTAAATTATCTTTCTGTTTGAAGGTGGCCGATATGACCCGTCTCTCACATTCTCTGAAAACGTGGACCTCACAGAGCCCATCATTTCTCGATTTGATGTTTTGTGTGTTGTGAGGGACACAGTCGATCCTGTGCAGGTGAGTCCATCAGTGCCTGAGAAACATCAGCCTGTCTTCTCCAGGTTTTGTCAGTTATGTTACTCTTACATTTCTGTGTGTAGGATGAGATGCTGGCACGCTTTGTGGTGGGCAGTCACATCAAGCATCATCCGAGCAACAAAGAAGGGGGCGTGGCCGGTCTGGAGGAAGTGGTGCTGCCCAACACATCAGATGTTCCGCCCATTCCTCAGGACCTCCTCAGGAAGTACATCATCTACGCCAAAGAACGTGTGCGGCCCAAACTCAATCAGATGGACCAGGATAAAGTGGCCCGAATTTACAGTGACCTTCGAAGAGAGTCCATGGTGAGAGATGGATTTAACATCACTAATTCATTTGTAGCGCTCTCGCTCCAGTTTGAATACATTCTGCAGATTTGATCAGGTCTGGACTGAAGTGTCTGTAGCTCTTGTGATCTCATTTGAATGTTTTCAGGCTACAGGCAGTATCCCCATTACCGTGCGTCACATTGAGTCCATGATCCGCATGGCGGAGGCACACGCCCGCATGCACCTGCGAGACTATGTGCTTGAGGACGACGTCAACATGGCCATCCGTGTGATGCTGGAGAGCTTCATCGACACACAGAAGTTTAGTGTAATGAGGAGCATGAGGAAGGTGAGTGATCATTGGAGATGATCTTGTTGGTTCTGTGCAGGTTGTTCCAGGGTTTGACTCATTTTAGACCTAGTCTGGTTGGTAACCCAGTCTCCTTGCATGTCTGCAGACGTTTGCACGGTATCTGGCCTTCAGGCGGGACAACAACGAGTTGCTGCTGTTTATCTTGAAGCAGCTAGTTTCTGAACAGGTGGCGTATCAGCGCAACCGTTATGGGGCTCAGCAGGACACCATTGAGATTCCAGAGAAAGACCTGGTGGACAAGGTAACTGCTGTTTTAATTGAAGCTGTAATACTGAAGTATGGAAACACATGAATTATAACAACCCTTGTTTCTTTCCAGGCCCGACAGATTAACATCCACAACCTGTCTGCGTTTTATGACAGCGACCTGTTTCGCTCAAACAAATTCTCTCACGATGCCAAGAAAAAGCTCATTGTTCAGCAGTTCTAGGTAGTGATGCTGGAATTGTTTGCAAACCCAAGGAGCTTTCTAGTATCTTCTAGACCTATGTAAATACCATGATGTGGTTATTGGTTATGTCAAACTCATTACCGTATATGAACTCATTACCGTAGTCAATACGGTTGTAGTGGTCTGCTGTCTTATTGGCTCCTTGAAGTCATGTGACAAGACAGTCTTGAGTCTTCAGTGTCTCATGCAGAAGTCTGCATTATTTGGATGTTGTAAAGATTTTTGTTTTGTATGATTTATGAATAATAAAAGCTGTTGTGTTTGTAAAGGAATATTTGTTGTGGTAGATTCTTCTGCCTTTGATTCCAGGTTTGTCCTCGCTTTCATGATTTAATTGCAGGAATTTGAACAATTAAACAACAATGAAAACTAGGCTGGTTTTAAACTAGGCTGGTTTTAAAGTGATTGACTAATTGAGACACAAATGAGCTGCTTTATCAAATGATACCAAAAATCAAGTTTATGCTTTCAGCAGCCTTTAAAAAGTAAATATCTTACGAATATGTGTGATGTGTTACTTCCAAAATTAATTTATTCCCTAACCACAATGTTTTGAATGGCCATTATGGCATGTGCACCAGCAGGGTCAAGCTGTCCATTCTACTAACTAATTCTACTAACTAATCCTGCTAACCAATCCTGCTAACCAATTCTGCTTCAGTGTAGCGGCTGGTTTTGTCAGGTAGCTGAAACGGGTCAAATTGGGGGGTCTTTAGGACCCGGAGTCGCTGCAGCGGCTCTCCTGCAGTCACTGCACCAGCGATCAAACCCTCCAAACTGCTCAATATTTCACATGCACCGACTGCATGCAGAGCTGCATGAAGAGCTGCAGCACGAGTGCTCGCCGCTGATGTTTGGATGTGTTAACCCGTGTAGATCAGATACAGACAGCTCATCTCTGGGTTTATTTGCTTCTGATGAGGAGTTTGTGTCCTCAGTCAGTCACAGATGAGCGAACAGCGCTGAAATACTGACGCGTTATTTTTCACTGCTGAAGTACCGACGCGTTGTTTCTCTGCTGAAATACTGACGCGTTATTTCTCACTGCTGAAATACTGACGCGTTATTTCTTACTGCTAAAATACTGACGCGTTGTTTCTCTCTGCTGAAATACTGACGCGTTATTTTTCACTGCTGAAGTACCGACGCGTTGTTTCTCTCTGCTGAAATACTGACGCGTTAATTCTCTGCTGAAATACTGACGCGTTATTTTTCACTGCGATCATCGTGAGAGCTGCGACATGTCCGCCGTGTGTTTCCCGTGTCTGATGTTCGGTGAGTTGATCTGTTTTCTCATTGTTTTCTGATTGTATGCAGCGCACATTGAATACATGAAATGAGACGCGTGTAGTGTGTGTAATGCATCAGTATAAATGAAGAGCACGTCACAGTATTGTAGGTGTACAATGAAATGTCAAATGCGTTATTGATTGTTATTTGATCGCTCATAATCGTGATCCAGTTTATTTGTGAGCTGTGGTTTGTGACGTGTTGTTGTGTGTCAGACTCATCATCTGTAATGAAGTGTCCGATCACACACAGTGCGCGGGACACGCCCCTCTCACCCCAATCCACAGAGCTGCTGTACTGAGATCAGAATTTCAGCATGATTCACCCTCATGAAGCTGACAAATGAACATTCTGCAGCTGATCTGGACACAGAGTCGTGTCACCTTTTGTGTGTGTGTGTGTGTGTGTGTGTGAGAGAGAGAGCGACTGTCCGAGTGTGTGAGAGACAGAGAGAGAGAGAGAGTGACTGTCTGAGTGTGTGTGTGTATGTGTGTGTGTGTGAGAGAGAGATAGCGACTGTCCAAGTGTGTGTGTGTGTGAGNGAGAGAGAGAGCGACAGTCTAAATGTGTGTGTGTGTGTGTGAGAGAGAGAGCGACTGTCCGAGTGTGTGTGTGTGAGAGAGAGAAAGTGTGTGTGTGTGTGTGGGAGAGTTTCTGTCACAAGGCTGCAGCTGACAGATGGTGCTGGTCATTGTGGTGTACAGACAGAATGACGAGCAGACACAACAGTGACAGGTCAGCTTTGTTTACAGTTGTTGGCCGGACACATGCAGAGTTTATGTCATTCTCCTCTTTATAAACTCGTATTATTATTTTACTGAATTAAAGTGAAGATAGACTTTTTATCATGTCTCATCAGACAGATATCAAAGTATCAAATGATGCTTCAGACACAGTGCTGTTAAATATAACAGCATATGATTAATATCCATTCAGTGTTCTAGTATCACTGTGTAGCAGTGAGAGACTGCAGACTATAAATCTCACCCAGCACTCAGTGCTGCACAGCCAGACACCCATCGAGGGCGGAGGAAGTCATCAGACAGCTCAGCCCTGTCTGGACCCAGCTGCTCTTCTGAGATGTGGTTTTATCTCCAGGAAGCTGGAGAGGTTTTAGGTGGACGTGTGGAGCTGAGAATTCATCGGATTCGTTCTGTATTCACAATGTGCTGCTGAAGTTCTCGTGTTTAAACTGGCCCAGGTTCTGATATAGACACACATGCACTGGTTATACGGATTTATAAGTGATTTGTAGGGTTGGGACTGGAGGACAAGTTCTTTTGTTTTAGAACATACTGGAACTGTACAGTTCAATGCAGATGGAACATAGTACTCAAATATTCTGCAGCAGAACCGAATGTACAGAAAGCTGCTGTAGATTGTAGAGTTTCAGTCAGAAGACTTTGATTCAAATAAAGTAAATTGATGCTGATTTCAGTTTTTAAAACTCTTTGTTTTTTGGTCTGATGTGTTTTTAAAGTAGTCTTCAAACAAAATATAATTTAGTATTTTTCTTCACGTTAGAATAAGGAATATCTGTTCAGTTTCATTCTGTAACTGGAACGTTTTTGATTTATAAAAACTATGAGCTGAATTAAACAGGCTGACTCAGAGTCAGTGTGAAGACAGATCGTGAGTTTAGGGTAAGATTTGATTTTCTCTTTGTGGTTGTTTGGAATTCACAGTGTGTCGTGTTCCTCCAGGTTTGTAGAGGAATCTTGAATCTTCTACAGTTTCATTTGATTTTCTCGACTCTTTTCCACTGTGAAAATCTCGTACAGCGTTTGCTGCCGCAGAGGCACTTTCATTGAGATATTAGCTTTATGATTAATGTGCCATCAAACGTGTCAAAACTTCAGAAGAATCTGGGGCAGAAAGTCAGAGTGTGTCCTCAGAGACAGATGACCAGTCATCTCTCAAACTCATTTTTCATTTGCTGTTCAAAGAGCGGTCAGACAAACCCTGCAGATCACCAATCCAGTGAGGCAAAATACGACTGTCTACAGTAATTAACACCAGCAGCTCAGATGAGGAACATTGAGGCTTTCTGAGGACACAGAACCTCAGATTCATCTCCTG
>JAZGTJ010011813.1:0-16519 GCA_036877575.1 Botia almorhae
CGCCGCCTTCCGCCCAGAAGGAGAGGAAGATTGAGAGTCGGATGCTGAGGAAACTGGGAAAGAAAGCGAAGCCTGAAAGTGCCGCCAGCCGGAGTATCGTTGCATGTCCCCCGCGCATCCAGAGAGCAGCGAGTGGCCGAAGGCCGTCTAAGGGAGCCCGCGCCACCGCACACTCCCGCTACCAGGAGGGACGCAACCCCGAGCACGAGCCGCACCAGCACCAGCACCTGCACCAGCAGCCAGCCCGGCTGCTTCCCCCATGCACTACACGCCCTTTTTTCTTTAATAAATCCACCCTCCGGGGTATTTTTGCACCACCTACCTTGTCGTGTGATTCCTCACCCGTGACAATATCTAAACAATAAACCCACAATTATCAAATCTTTGGTATTAATACACTAGATTTTTATACTGTAACGAAGAGTCAGGGTCGTGTGGATCCATTCGCAGCACTTTTATTAAGACGTGGTCGAAAACAAGCAAGGGTCAAACACCGGCAAACAAAGCAATGAGGAAAAGGCAAAAACAGTAACACAGGCAGAGATTAGGGCAGGCAGAATAACAATCGTAAACGTAATCCAAAGCAAAGGTCGAGGGCAGGCGGCAAACAATCAATAAACAATAGACAATCCAAAAATACAACCAGGTGAACAAACAGAAGTGGGAAACCGCTCAGAAATGTCAGCCGGGGCAAAACAAGACTCCGCAATGAGTAAAACAACATGAGAGATTAAGCAGAGCAGTTAATGGAATGCAGGTGTGACAAACAGGAAGTAATCAGTCCTAGGTATGGGGCTCATAGGAAATGAATTCCAAATCGAAACTCAATATTCAGATGACGGTTCCCTCTGGCGGCATGGAGAAGGTGAAACAGCAGTCGCCTCCATAAGATATACATTCTTTAAAAAATGTCAATACAAAATCTACCACCAAATTGCTATTGTGTGTTTTGGGTTTTTGCAATACTGTTACAGGATTGTTGCTTACAGGCCAAAAGAGCTTGTCCCTTATCTCTATGATATTTAGTTTCTATATATGGCTCACGTCCCTCCTTTGATGTAAATCTGTAATTTTTTTATACTTTTACTGTCAGGTAAGTCTGATCACAAATCTCTCCTCAATATGCTGCAGACTCATTTACTGCACTGTATGTGTGTAGCAGTAACAGGATGGGAGCACAGGCTACTGCGCTGTGTATTACAGTGAGGAAGTTGGGTTTAAAGGTGGATGAGTAGTTTGTCCTCAGGACTTGAGCTAAACCGTGATAAATAAGCCTGTCATATTCATTAGTGCCAGGCCAGAGAGTACTGGGCACCTCAGGCAACTCACCACATTTAATTCATAAAAAGAGAGAGAAAGAGCGCGACTAGCATGATGATACAGAAGAAAAATATAGAGCAAATAAACCCAAGAACTTCTCATTCGCACGTCACGCACGTCCACAACCAATATTCATTCAAAAAAATAATAAATTTCTTCTCAACCTCACTCGTGCTCATGAATGGTTTGTTGGAGGCCCTGAATGGGCTCTTTGTGACTGCAAGCTCTTCTCTGCCTGGGGAAGTCAAGACGTCCTTGGAAAAGACAATGGTGGGTACTGCGCTCAACGGTGGGTACACATGACTTCACATCATAAGCAAACACAAAGCTGTGTTTATCCAAGCCTTACTTCTTTATTTACCCACGGAACACAAACACGTGTGTTCAAAATATGCCTGGCACATGGCATCAGGGGAAATGAGACAAATGGGAAAGAAAGTAGCAATTTGTTTTCATTGATCACAGTAAACGTTTGTGGATGCTTGACAAGAATGCCTTTATATAAAATATTCCTGAATTTGCAGGCCGTATAATAGTAACCAACACTGTAAAAACGTTTTCCATTAAGATTTTTAAAAATGTGTGATTAGACTAGCTTTACAAATCCTTTACTTCCTGGTCTCGCAATTCATGAGTTTGAGAGTTAAAACAGATTTTAACATATTTAAAAATGTTTTTATGATTTTATAATTTGAAATAAAAATTGTAAAGGTTTTACTGTAGTAATTTTGATTTTCAGTTTGAAATCAGTTAAAAATAATTTAGGGAGAAAGCTGATAAATATTAAGTTTTTTTTTCTCCAAGCCCGAACCCCTGTCAGTTCAGTTCAGTTCATCAAACTACAGACTACTACTGTTACTTGTTATAAGGGAAGGTTTTAATGTTAACAACACTGACATTATTATGAACAGAATGTGAATGCATTGTGACAGAGTAAATAGAAAGTCTCTGTTTCAGGAGTTTGTTTTGATCGCTAGACAAATAAAAGATTAAAACAGTATAAAAGCTTGCGCAAACCATAACCACAAGCAGACACATATAGGCAGCTTGAATGTCATGAAGCGCACACACAATGTTGGTGGAGCATCACCCATGAAAATTGACCTCTGTATCAGACAACCTCCTGCTTAAAAAGCCTAAAATTTCCATCACAATTGTCTGGCCTCTCTGCCGGCTCTTACCACGTCTGGCCCGCCGTGGCCTCTTTGTGCTGTTAACACACACTATGTCTGCACTCGAACAAAAACAAACCCTGCACATGGCACCACGTAACCCAGTGAGGCGCTAACAGAGAAACAACACATCAGCGGAAGGTTTGTGTCTTTCTGAGGCGAGATGCTGTTTATTATGTAAATAAAGGGAAAGCATATGTTGTAACCTGTCTGGTTACAATAAATGGCTCTATCCTGAAGCCATGTACTCCAATGTACAGCTAAATTATAGTCTTAAATGCTCAATAAATATCTTTAAAGGTGATTTCTACACCACCAGCATTGCCACATGGAACCACAGCCCCTAATTCCCTCCAAAAGTTGAGAAATTGCAAGCTTTTAGAAAAAAATTACAATTTGTCTGTGAGACATGCATATACGCTGTTAGACAGGGTTAGCGGACAAATTAAACTAGTAAAAGTGTGAAAAGTATGCTGTGTTTTCTTCTAAGATGTCCAAAGGACCAAAATTGCCTACAGTTGAATAAACAGCAATTTATACAACAGTTTATGCATATTCTGGAAAAGGTAAACGTATTTTGCTGCTTGTTGATTCAGATTTCAGCTGAGACCATGTTAAATGTCATTTCTACATCTATTAAAAGAGGAACCGCTCATTAAACAGTAACGTTACGTCTATCAGTAGGCTATCTGCTACCTTTCATATAGTCAAAACAACATTCAATATCACAAAGAGAATTGGAGCTATTTTATCCCATGGTCTAACACAACTGTTGTCACAGACCCATTTGGGCCATTGAATCGAGTGTTAACATGAGCTACAGTCTAGGAACTAAAATGTTTTATGAGGATAAAGTGTCCAATAGTTCTTATTTCTCTCTCCCTGTCTCTCCTATTCTAGCAGTCTCTTTCTGAAAGATTCATGATGTTTACAGCAGTCTAATGGAAACTTTTGTCATGTGACCACCATTTGTCCCGATTCATTATCGCATTGGAATATTACTGTAATCCTTTTATCCCCTACACAGAAATAGAGGCAGAGAAATAAAGAGAATGGTGTGCTGTAATTAAAACACACCGAATTATGCTGTTCAAAAGAACAGCGGGGAGAAGACTATATAATCAGACATTAAATCTAAACAAATTAAAACAGATGAAAATATGAAAAGGGCAAAGATGATGTCCAGGACAGGAAGACCTGTTTGATTTTTGAGAATATCTCTTAGAGGGGTCATAACATGAAGAATCAAATTTCTTTTGACATATAAGAGGTCTTGATATCATTAACACATCCTGCAGGTTTCATCGCTTAAAACGTTTTTCTTATATAAAACAAGCATTTATGCAATCATTCTCCCAAAAACAACAATGCAAAAGATTTGTGATGTCACTGGGTAAGTTCATTTGCATATGACCTGCCCCAGAGCAAGATAACAACACCTACTTATAGAGTATCGTATCAATGGCTCTGCCAATGGTCATTCACTCGCATTAACTCGCTCCTCACCTGACAGAATGTAACAACAACAAGCTTTGTTTGGGATTAATCCACTATGACATTACGCAACAGGCTAAAGAGAATACTTTGGAGGAGTGAGTGTATCTGAAGGCCTTGTTACACTCACAATAGCAGTAAGTGATAGCAGTAAGATGCCAGTCAAATGCTGTTGCTGGCTGTGCTGTTCATTGGCTAAGATGTTAGCCAATTAAACTTTGGTGATTATACCCGAAGGTTCTTAAAGGGGAACACGCATAATCTGACTTTTTTAATCACAGCTCTAAAAACAGGGTGGAAAAGGGCATATATTACTGCAAAAACTTCAGTAATATTATAATTACACAAAATTAAAACCCAAAACTTGTCATGACCCTTTAAATTAATTACTATAGAAAACAGCTGCCTTGGGGCATGGTCAATATGGCCGCTGAGTGAACTTGTCTTAAAGAGATTTTGAAAAGATATATTAAGATATTTTTTTCTAATGACCATGGGACAAAAACTAAATTTAACTGAAGCGAAACTGCAATTTAAAGTAAAAATTAAAATAAAAAAGAATTTAAAAATACTGCACTACAGTATAATAACCCTGATGTGAACATTGGACAGAAACCAGGTTTAAAAGGGCAGGAAAGAGTTATAGAGGAAAACAATAAGAGAGAAAGTGTCAGAGATAAAGTAAGGACTTCATATTCCTGTGTAAAATGAGCAGGAACACTGTGCTGAGGACCTGTTCTGTTCTGGGAGTGTCAGTGTGACATGAAGAAGGCACTGTGTTCCAGAAAAAGTTTAGCAGAAGTCACGCTGAACCTTTCACTGACTGGAGGAACAGCCTGCTCCCCTTTTTTATTCTCCCTCACACTTATATCTCTCACTTTAATGTTTTGAAAACCACAAGGAAGATTTCTTTAAATTAAATCCTGCCCCTATTTCTCATCCTATTTTCTTTCTTCCACTCACGAGGAGTTGAGCTGAGATCAGGGTGACCCATCCAAGAGCACTTCATACTCTCTAAAACTGCCACATTATCACCCCAGCAGAAAAATGGGTGCACTGAAGCCCATCGTCAGTAATCAGAGTGCGAGGCCAGTGTCACACCCGAAACACTGCGTTCAATACCTACACACACCATATACAGTATACAGCATCACCTCAGTTGAACTAAATGCCCATCTTGAGCTCAGGCAGACAAACATATGCACTTATGATATACTTTCCCTGGAATGCCACTTTTTTAATGGATTCAAACATTAAAGTAAACACTGATAAAATGTGTAAACACATTTTAGCTGATAGAAATTTATACAATACGACTGCAAAGAGTTTAACAGATGGCTCGACCTCACTCAGTGTTATTTTACTGTATGCACACTGTACTCATGAGGAAGTTACTTAGGGTGTGCAATTTGCTTTTACATTTATTTTATCCAAAGCGAATTGCAATGCATTTATTGTATATATATATATATATATATATATAATCAGTATGCATGTTCCCTGGGAACTGAATCTGGCCTTTGCTAACATGATGCCACAGGAACACTTGAAGTTCTACATAAAGTGTTCCTGCAATACTACAGGAACTCTATATGTAAACGGAGACTGGGCAAAGTCATGTTTCCCACAGACTAGGGTTTGTGTTGCTTAAAAAGCCCAAATGTGAATTAATTGTTTTAAACAAGTATTGTGTGTTGGCAGGTTGTAGAGGAAGGTATGATGTAGACACATGTAATGTGAACATATCTAATGGTTCTCTCTGCATAGAACATGGGATTTTTGCTTTTATTTTTTTAAAGTAATGGGGCAGTATACGCCTCACTTGTGGAAAGTGTCATAAAATCTAGTTTCTCATTAGGAAGAACTGTTAGGAGTTGTTTTCAGAGGATCTCACCTGCTCAGGAAGCTTGTGAAAGACAGTCGGACCGGGTATCCATAGCGAATCATTTGGACCATCTCCAGAACCCCCACATACTGAAGCTGAGATGAAACGTGGAAGCTGTCAAAGACATCAGGCTTTCCCACACTGTTGGGCCTCACACACTGAACAAAATGGGGGGTGCACGCTTGCAGTTTACTGGTGATCTCAAATAGAGAGTTCTAGAAAGAAAAGGAGGTAAGCACTGTTTACATAATGTTACATACAAGTACTTCAGTCTGTATCAACAACTTTATTTGCTTCCATTTTTGTAGCAACATGAGTCATGATGCATCCTTCTCTTACCATCTGTCACCCACTGAGTAGGCCAAGACGGAAGCTGTTTTTTGCATCATCTGCACTGATTTAGGTAACGGGTTTAAACAGTCCACCCAAAAATAAAATGTATGTCACGATTTGCTCATTCTACCCTCTAAACCCTCAAAGTGCTCCAAACAAACTTATTGCAATCTTATTACAAAATTAGGAATGTAGTGGCCGTTCTTACCCCAATTATAAAAGGTAATGGGTACTGAAGCTGTCAAACCTAAAATAACAAAAGTGACAGCATAAAAGTAGCCCATGTTTCAAAATCATACTAGAATTTAGGTTTGTTCATCCTACAAAGCTATCAATAATCTTTAGAAAACTTGGAAATAGCACATAATTTGAAGTTATGGTAATGTATGGCACTTTTTTGTCATTTTGGAAGATGACAGCTTAACTCTCCATTAACTTTCATGACATGAGAAAGAGAGGCCACTACATTCCTCAAAATTTCTCCTTTAACAATCCACTTAAGCAAGAAAAATAATAGCGTTTAAAAGGAATAAGAGGATTTAGAGGAATAATGATAGATTTTTTGGGATGAACTATTCTTTTAAATATGGTAATAAACTCTTATTTAAAGTTGATTGTATTATCAAAATAGGCAAAACAATAATTATTACCTACTCTAGAGTATTAGGCCATACATACTTTATGTGGACCTGTACATGAGGCTGAGAAAAGGCTGGCGGTGTATTAATGACATCATAGATAGGGCAAAGGCTCATAGACCTGAGTCAGCACGGCTGCCATTGCGCCTGTCATCATCATGTGACATTTCTCCTGACGCCAGTCGATAAAAGAGATGGAGAGATGCGGCGCCAGGCCATAACACACACAATCAGCCATTCAAAGGAATAAACTAAAATAGCTGCCAATAACAAATGTTCCATCTGTCCGTGAAGGCAAACATTAATGAAAAACACATTAGATTTGATGTTATTTATTTTTGTTGAAGGATTTCACTGCTCTTTTCCTCCTCTGAGAGCTATTTAGGCATGGACAAATAATGTGTGTGTTTGTGTTTGTGTGTACGGTGTGCATTAAATGTTTTTTATGATGTAATCATCTTCATGTCCAGCACAGAGGGGACAGATTAGAGAAATACTGTGTGCTTTTCCCATAAACCCTTGCAGTACACTTTCCTTATCGTGCAAACACAGATTCGTGGACATCAGGTTGTGTTGTGTTAGCATGCATGTATAGGTGCACATACAGTACTGACTATACATCCGTAGCTGCATACCTTTGGAATAGGAATGAGGTCACAATAAGAGCGGGTGTCCATCTGCCTGCGTGCACCAATGTTCACACAGTCATTTCATTAGGCAACCTCGATACTAAGGGCTCTTTGCATTGGTGGAAGGTGAGTCATGCTTTATGTTAAGATCAGCAACTGTGAACAAGTGTTTTTTATTGTTGTTGAATAACTTTTCATGACTTTTGGTTTCTTTAACAGCGTGAACAGAACGTTGCACTAAAATATTTTGATGCAACAGAAAGGTAAGTGTTTTAGCTTAGAGCTAAACTTTGCAGTCTAAATTGAATGTGATGAGCGAGATATAAGATTATTGGTGGGTTAATAAATGTCACTGCAATATAAAAAAAACATGTTTTACGTTGTTACAATTTGTTAAAAACATTTTTTTGTGAGATGGGAAGTGGGTTGTTAAAAATAACTTCAAAGAGTTGCCAAGAATTTTGTCATCATCTACTGTACTATCCTATTGCTCTTCCAAATGCTTTTGACTTTGTTTCTTTATAGATCAAAGTTTAACAGAATCTTCATGCTGCTGGTTTTCTCGTTATCGGCTAGCAGCTTTTAAGTTTTCTGAATAGTGGCTTTTAACTGTTTTTAAAAATATATATATATATTGTTTGCAATTTTCAAGGAAATTCAACCTACCAGTGGTTTGCTTTCTGTACCGTACCTTATGTTAAGCTGGCAAAGCAGAAAACATGTTAACATCAAAGAAAGCTTTAAGAAACCAAGATTCCTTATAATTAATATTTCTAGAAATCAGATTATTGGTGTTGTATCAGTGAGCTGTTGTCTCCAGAAGTAACGGTAGGATTGATGTTCATTCACATTCAACACACTGCTATCCAAAATCACACACTCATTCTTCCTTTACCCTAAACATCAAGACATCAGCAGGCCCAAATCCTTCCTGCCACACACCACACTAGACCAGCACAACAAAAAAAAACACTGTTTCTAAAAGCCTGCTTTTAAAGAAACAGTTACCAGATTTGTATTTTGATTTTTGATTCAGATTTGTCATGGGATCAATGAGATTTTATGTTATTTAACTAGGGCTCTGCATACATGAACAGTGATTTAAAAAGCATCAATTACAGTCTGATCATCTGTAAAGCTGTGGGTATTTTTCAATGACAGGTCAGGTCATGTGTGATTTTAGAACTGTGGTTGATCTCATGTGTCTGTGGACTCACCCTGAGCTGAACAGCCACAGTAACTGGTCCACAGCGCTCCAGATTCTGTAGGAAGGACGTCGCTCCCTTCTTCTTCAGGAGCTGCACAGAGCCAAACAAAAACAAAATCAGACATGTTTAGGCTTTGCTGCTCAATTTGGTATAATTAACTACGGGGATAAAGTAGACAAAGTACAGCCAAAAATATTTGGACAAATTACATTTCACTCAGCCCCCAACAAACTGGTCTGCCAGTTTGTTTTTCAAGGGCTCCTGCAAATGTGAAAGACATATTTTTTCATGTTTATTGTTTTACATCTCAGAACAGTCATTAGTGTAAAGCAGTATGCGCTTCTTAGAATGTTTATTACGTGTCTTTTCGATGACTACCTTGCGTCATAAGTGCCTGAAGTTTTTTTTTAAAGTGTGGCTTAAGTGTCCAAACACATCTTCCGGCCACAGTACATCAGAAAATAGCAAAGAATAAAAATAATGAGATGTGCTGTACATGAGTCTATTCATTACCAGCTTTTTAAAGATGATGTTGGCATGAGTTGTAAGTTAGCTATGAATGAATCATGTCAAGTGCAAACAAACACAAAAAAGCATATAAAAAGTGGAGGATAATTTGAATACACACTGTGTTCTGTAGTTTCTGTAATGTAATGTTAATGGTTGACTGTGTTTGTGTTATTGCTTATGAATAGGTATTAAAACAGAACAAGTCCTTAAAAGTGATCTTTATATGTTCTATACTTCATATTTGAATCAAAGACATGTCATATAAGGAAATTGAATGAAGATGGCAATGGATCTAGGTCACCAACAAAAAGGCAGCAAATTTACTTTTAACTGAAGGTGAGTCAGGGACTGGAAAGTTAGTGAGATCATAGTTTCGCTATATCACCATCATCATGCCCTTTAGCGCTGAAAAGAGGCTGTTTTAGGAACTAGAGTCACTCTGGATTGCTAAATGAAAACAAATGAAACAAATCATTGTGTTCCAAAATTGTGTTTACACTGAGTCTGATTCTATGACTGTAATAAATTCTGATTATCTGATTTCTTTAATACAGTAAGACTCGTTCTCTCTCTCGCTCTTTCTCTCTTTCTCACACACACACAAACACACACACACAAAAACACTAAGTGAACTTGGATGAACTCAAGCTGTTCATTGGGATGTATATTTTGAATCGATTTCTTACCATTTGAGTGTACAAGCAGAGCATTCGGTTCTGGTTGGCTGAAATGCTGATGGTTCACATTATAGTCTGTCTTCTTGCAATTCAGTTTAGAACAACCAACAGGCTCATTAAACTGAAGCTCTATTTCCATTTTGATAATATATAATAATATATGCTTCATTTAATAACTTCTCTTCTGTGCTCCTCAAAAAGTCCTACTCTACAGAAAAGGACTGTGACGGTCTCGTTCAATCATGGTGTCAGATAATACAGTAATACCATAGTACTGTCCAAAAAATGTCCAAAAAGGGTATGATCAAAGTAAAGCAACGGTAAATCCAAAAAGCAATAATAATATCATGGTACATTTGTTACATGTTGTAGCCAATATGGTCTGTGCAGCCAAGGCTGACAAACATATCTTCCTAATTATGAAATAACAGCAAATAAAAAATGATAAATGATTGTGTTAAAAAGCTGGTATTTAAATGGTTCTAATGTGGAAAAAAGAAACATTATGTTTCTCTTTAGTCAAACAGCTGTTCTGGTGGAAAAAGGCAGATGTTGATGACACGCCTCAGTCATTTAGCAGCTTGGTAGGAAAGAAAATAATGATATTTCACAGTAAACTGCTGTTTTAAATCCAAGCATCTCTGGGGTGTCCCGATTACCAGAAAAGAATTAAATTTCCTACACCATGACCACAGCACCAAATCTCCTCATTTTCGGGACACACAATAAAAAGAAAGTACCAAAATAAAACAAACATTTTCATCCCACTCATTAAGGTCAAACCAAAGCAAGCAAACTGCTCATCTGTGTTTTTTCCCTGAACCACAGCAGAATCTCATAATATTACTTCATATTACTGTCTCAGTCACTCTACTGGTATCAAACTAGTGCTTATGTAAAGCGTGGAACTGTGGCCTGCTCCTCATTATGTGGGTAACCAGGGGTGCCAGCAGCTCATGTTCTGTGTGGCTTACGTAAGACTGAGCCAGTTAGACAGCTCATACACACACACACATACACACACACACACACACACACACACATATACACGTTACAGCCCTGACCTGGATATAGACAGAAGTGATGGAAAGGAGAGATGACAAATAGGACATAAAGACAGAGACAGGCACTGCAGGGGAAAAGTTGACTGATAAAGACATGGAATTAGATAACAGGGTGAATTTTATAAAACCTCTTATAAGATCATGTCTGGGTCATAATTCATGTCAAAATTATAAATCAGAAAACAAATGACATTTTGTTTAAAGAAATTAAAGTGTTAACGTGAATTTTGGCTGATACCTTTTAAAAATAACTGTAGTCACCTAATGAACATAAAACTCAAATTAGTAACCAAGGGTTACTGCAAGCTGGCACTTACTTAAGGGTTGTTGGGTGTATAAAGACTTTTCTTATGCAATAAAAACTGAACTTAAAATTAAATATTTATAAACCAAAAGAGTATTTGCTGTACTGTAAATAATCACAGCTTTACATTACTATAGTAAAACAACTGTATTACAGCAATGGGAATCACATGAAGAATCACCACTGGAAATGACAGAAGTAAAATTTAAATGGAAAATGTCCAGATGCATTAAATTAGACAAGGGGAGAGAGAGACAGAGAGAGAGAGAGAGAGAGAGAGAAAGAGAGAGAAAAGAGACAAAAGTGCCAATGAGTTTAACAGAAAATTACTAAAACAGAAATTAAGGCAGATAGAGAAACAAAAGGAACAGACCTGAAGGTGGGGGAAGGGTGATTGAGAAACACAGGAGAGATAATGCAGCTTGTTTGTGTCTGGTGTCACACGGGCGATCGGTTAAAACCCAGCTAGCCGTGGACAGCGGATCAATTGAAAGAATGTATTTGGGGTAACAGTTTCTAATTTAGGTCACTTCCCAGCACAAGTTTGATAAGTTAAAAATAATGTAGGGTGTTCTTGCGTGTTTGCTACCAGTGGCGTGTTTGATCATCATTGTAACATCTGCGTCACAGCGGAAAAAGGGAAGCACATGTTTACACATGACACAGTCACTTAGCACATACAGTACACACAGTTACACACGCTAAAATAACTGTTCACACCATGTCTGATGTGAGCAAACGAGCCCTGAAATGTAAAAACACACATACAGACAGAAAGTTTTCTAGTCTGAATGCCTGTTCAAACTGTGATTTGTCCGGGAGTTTGTTGATTGCATGGTTATAAAAAATGTCACAACATTATCTAAAGGCCTGTGCACACTACGTCCCATACAATTTACTGTACATTATGACAGTATCGTGTGGTTGTGCATATTTTTCACAGCAACAATACACCATGCTGAATTTAAATGTTCTGTGCATTGTCTAATGTTCTCATTTTCTGAAAGGGAATTGTTCAGATTTTGGACTTGTGAAAAAAGCTGTAAGGTTCAACACTCGGGCACCTTTTTAAGTTCCACATATTTCTTGGCATCTGTGGCAGGAGTTAGCGTAGCACTCTTGTTAAGCGTCGCCCCTTTGGGCCCACAAAGCCTCAGCCGCTGGTGCTGGGGAACCAAGGAGCCTGTCTGAGTCAGCTTACACTGGAACATTTGACGGATGAGCACATTCTCGCTAGCTGCATAAGGGGGAGAAAATAAAAAAAGAGAGAGAAAATAAACACAGGGCTACACACATTTAGAGCTTAATTAAGGCAGGCGCCATAGCTGATTGTCTTCCCTCATTTACACCATCCCCCTTCAAACCTGCACACAAGCAAAATAAATGTGCTCCATTAAAATCTCTGTGCGCACACATTACCTGCCTCACATCGACCTCTGACTTGCTCAACATAGGAGCTACGTGGAGTGAGGGTGGTCACGTACACAAACATGTGAAGGCAAGGGCAATTGTGAAGGTCACACATGTTCAAAGAGCACGTCATGTCTAATACAAGCTATACATACATCTGCAGTGATGGGAAGTCTTTAACAACAAGAAACAATGCTACAAATACAATTACATTTTTTAGTACTGGTAGCTATGAAACATTATAAAATGCTACAAAATGGCTGTAGTATTTGTCTATGCTTTAGCAAAAGTCAAATGTGTTCTCCTGAACTATCTCCTTTTATACAGGGCTACACATTTTCCTGTAGCTCAGTGGTTAGAGCATGGCGTTAACAACGCCAAGGTCATGGGTTCGATCCCAGGGATTGCACATACTAAGTGTATAGTGATCAATGTGTAGTATAATGCAATGTAAGTAGTTTTGGATAAACGCGTCTGCCAAATGCCTAAATGTAAATTATACAGTGAAATTAACTGAATGAAATGTTGTTGTTCTTCACTATATTTTCAGTGTTTTGTTTTCAGTGGTTGATTTATTGTAAATGTATGTTGTAATGTAATGTGCAGTGCTGCCTGCCACTATAATCCTGATGTCTAACAGACTGCAAAAATGTATAAATGTATTTTATTCATTTACAATATGACAGTATTTACAGTATTTTTTTAACAAATCCTTTTTTAAAAGGGTAGCTTGACTGTAATTGAGCTTCTTTAAATTAGGAGCTTGGCAAGCAACAGTATCAAAGCAGTTTCAACAACACTGCATATGGCAGACTATCACAAATGCTAAAATATACATGCAAATCAGAAAAAAACACATCTTTAAATTCTCGTTAGCACTGAGTAAATGGAGCCAAGAATGCATCTCACTCTTTAACCCAGGGGTGGGGAACCTCCAGCCTTCAGGCCATATGCAGCCCACCAGACATCTTATTCCAGCCCCCGGGGCAATTCATACACAGAAAAAAGCAGCTCAGAAATACAAGTTAAATTTATTTAAAAATTACAAGGAAGCAGCAAATTGATATTAATTTGGCAATTACATTTGTACCTAAAATGAAAGAAAATAACAAAAAATATTTTTTCTATAAAATGTTCTAAAAGGTTCTATAAACTGTATGTATTTTCTGAGGATTGTGTCTCTGTTTGGGACAACTTACTGCTGTAAGCAGTTCTTTTCAAAACTCTTTTAAGACTTACAAAAACTCCCCTCAGGACTGACTGGCTTCAATTTGGAAAACCAACTGCGAGTGGCATCATCATCATTACCACCTGACATCTGAAGCCTTGCAAAAGAGAAGCAGTTACAGATTTCATCTCATTAGAGAGTACTGTGTGTGTACATGGGTTTACTTACAAATTTGTACCTAAAAGTCAGCCTGACAAATCTGATCAAAGCATCCTTTTGGGGATGTCCTCTTTATAAAAAAACAACAACAAAATATACTACAAGTTTTTTTTGTAAAAATGCAAAATGCAGTGTCTATTTGGATTAAGATTACAGTGTGGATTAGGGTTAGGTTATAGTGTTTATAACTATCTGTGTATAAAAACGAAAAAGTCTATTGAATGTTTCCATTTTGATAGATAAGTAAACGTGTGTTTGAGAGAGAGAGACACCTCTGGACAGCTGAGCTGATGTCTGCACAGCACTTACGTGTCAGTTTAAAATAAATATAATTTCATGTTCGTGAGGATGCGCTGAGATCTCTCTGTTAAAAAATTTGTATGGTCCTTGAAGGATGTTATAAAAATTTTAATTGCCTTTGATAGGAAAAAGGTTCCCGACCCCTGCTTTAACCAGATAGCCTCCATCAATCAGCTTTTAGTATTACAGTTATTATGGTAAAATCATATAAATTAATATGTGAATTACCTCATAACAGCAGTGGCAGTTTTACTAAACTATAACAGTAATTATAGTGACTGTGGTATTTTGGTGGAATTATGGTTACCATGGTGAAATTTGTACATGGTAAGAGTCAACAAAACTAAATTCTTACATTTCATGACAAACAGGATGTTTTGGGGCAGAACATCCCTGTTCCTCTCCAATGAGCCAGTCAGATCATAGGTCATCTGCAATAAAGGACACACAAACACATGTGAGCCAAGACCTAATTATAACCCTCTCTCTCAGCATGACATAGTGTGTTGACTCTCAGGAGGACTAGGTGCTGGTGTTTGTGTGTGAACTGAGGGACCTCGGCTGTGCGCAGGACCGAGAACTTGGCGTGTGCACGTGTGAGCACATAGCTTCCCATAACCCACCTTGCCAGCATAGTGAGTGACAATAAATGATGGCCCCTGGTCTTTGGGTGGGGGGTTTCCATTGCCATCCTTGGTTGTGAGAGACACGGAGTCAGCGGAGGATGAATCCAGCTGAATCTGCAGTCGCTTATAAAGGTTGAGTTCACATGGCTGGAGGGACTGACTCTCTTCATCGATAATGCACAGAACACCCTGAGGCTTCTGAAACACACACAGCTACACTAAGGCCTTTCTGCTGTAAATCATGTAAGGAATAATATGTACCAACAAAAAGAAACATTGATTTTATCATAAAGAAATATTGATTTTACCATGTGAAAAAATAATGCAAGAGATTGAAACAACTAGGAAATCATTTGCCTAGAACAACTTAACTTTGTTAATTATACAGTTTAGCGTCATTAGATACAAATATTTGATGACAGAATGCTGCAACTGACCAATAAGAATTAAGCATTTCAAAGAGCCTTGTAATCATACTATATAGTAGTAAAACTAGTAGCTTGTGATTGCGCAAACTTTGTTATAAATTGCATTTGTCCTTAAATGAAAATAAAAAATAAATTAAATTAAAGACTTAATAAATACTAAATAAATAAAATACTGAGACACTAATGTCACATTTGGTCATAAAGGGTTGGGCTCTAAATGCCCTGTTAAATCTTCAGAGACATATACAGCAGATTTGTTGTGGCTGGCAGTCAAAGACATATGTGAAACCATAAAATAGGCTTACATAAAAAACAACAACTGAAATGTCTATGGGGAAGAGAAACACACATGGTTGTGTGAGTAAGAAAAATGCTGTGTCACTCTGTTTTTGCCAAAGGACAAAGTCATTTGATGACTCATAAAGGGGTAACATCTGACAAATGGCTAATAGTCACAGTCTAAAAGATAGACTTCATCACTGGGACACCTAGGGGAATTCAACGTGTCTGTGTGAATGTGTTTGTTAGCCTGCCTTTGTAAAAGAGTCAGTGGGCACAATATTTAGTCAGTAAATGGTGAGACTACTACCAGCATTTAAAGAGGTAACAGCAGGGATTTTATAAAGGATCAACAGCCTCAGGGTGGGAAAAAGCTTTCCACCTTTCAGTTGAAGTTTACACTATATACCCCCTCCCTCCCCCACCTCTCGGAAAACCTTTAAAACTCTGTACCTGGAAGAAGAAGTCCAGTACCACTGGCTGGTTGCCGAGGGAGCGTACCGTCTCCATGGCAACCCCCTCCTGCAGACATTCCTGCTGCTCATATTGAAAGAGCACCTTTGCGGTGTGCTGCCTGATCCGTTCATTCACCATGTTAATACACAACTACAGAGAAACAAACACACAGAACGCTCTGTTAAACCTTTTGCTTTCATAAGGCTTTGTTGCTGCATTGTTGTTTATTAAAAAATCATACCCCTAACTAGGGCTGGGCGGTATGACCAAAATTTTATTTCACGGTATGAGAAATGTTATTTCACGGTAACGATATCTTTCACGATATAGTTTTTTATATAGGTAGTTATTCCAGAAAATGTACAAAAGGGCTTTATATAATAAATAAGCTTGAATATT
>JAZGTJ010011814.1:0-16517 GCA_036877575.1 Botia almorhae
CTCCAGATGAGTGTGTGTGTGTGTGTTCATGATTTATAGTGCTATACAGTGCTGTCCACTGCTCCAGGTGTGTGTGTTCATGATTTATAGTGCTATACAGTGCTGTCCACTGCTCCAGGTGTGTGTGTGTGTGTGTGTTCATGATTTATAGTGCTATACATTGCTGTCCACTGCTCCAGATGAGTGTGTTCATGATGTATAGGGCTATACAGTGCTGTCCACTGCTCCAGATGAGTGTGTGTGTTCATGATTTACAGTGCTATACAGTGCTGTCCACTGCTCCAGGTGTTTGTGTGTGTTCATGATTTATAGTGCTATACAGTGCTGTCCACTGCTCCAGGTGTGTGTGTGTGTGTGTGTGTGTGTGTGTGTTCATGATGTATAGTGCTATACAGTGCTGTCCACTGCTCCAGGTGTGTGTGTTCATGATTTACAGTGCTATACAGTGCTGTAAATTTCTTTTATCACTGCATGTGTTCCCTGGGATTCGAGCCCACAACCTTTGCGCTGCTAACACAATGCTTTACCAGATGAGCTACAGGATCACATTTTAACAAAGAATCTGTAAAAATCAGAAACAAGTCCGATGTTCTGTTACAGATTTCATCATTGATCATGATTTATTTACACTGTTAATGTGCTCGCAGGCTGAATAATAAAGATATTAACCGCAGTTGTGCACTTACCAGACCATTTTATACTTCTGTAAATATTAATATTTTAGTTTGAAGGCAATGCAATAATCTTTTTTTGTTTCCGTTTTGAATCACCAGATTGCCAAGATGTTTTTGGAAATCCTGTGATCTAACAGCACTTTTTTACAATTTCATTTGTGGTTCAGTTACTTGTTGATTTTATGTTTGATGTTTTATGAATCTAAACAGTCTTTGAAAACATGTTTTGCCTGCACAATGACAATATGAGATGATGATTTAGGATTTGTTAAAACAACTTTGGTCACGATTATTTTGACATTAAAATGAGTACACTATTGCAATGAGTAGAAAAGACATTAAGACTATGTAATGTGTTCCACTTATATACAGTAATCATACAGTTACATGCTCCTGTCAACAGATTTAGCAGAATTAAGAACACATTCAAATGTCAAAAAAAAGATTTCAAAGCTGAAGTCAAGAGAGGAAACAGTTATTTAGTTTATCTGAACATTTGATTTGATTAGCAATAAGAACTGTTTCTTTATCTCATGGCTGCTGTGTTCAGTCTTCATCAGGTCAATCTCATCTCTTCTGTTCTTTGATTTGGAAACTGCCTCATCTGCTTTACCTGATGGTTTGGCTGTAGTGAACAGTATCTGTTCATCAGTGAATGTTTGCTGAATACCACAGTCACAGTTAAACCAATTGGATCTAGGAACATAAGAACATGAGCTTGATGTTTTGTTACCACCCTTTAGTCATTAAAAGGGAATTCTAGAATTCACATGTTCTACTGGCCAAAACTGAAACATAAACAGCTGAAACATAAAACTCCGAAGTTATGGGATGTTTCATATGTTTGCAGCTCGTGCTTGTTAAGTGCTTGTTTTTAAATGAAAGCCTTTGGCTGAATGTCACATTTTTGTCTGTTTTTCTCAGATAAATTGGACTGGTTTGTGTCAGAATTAGGGTGATATTTTGATATACCTTTGGCTTGTTACTAGAACTAAACAGATAAATTTAGCTACATATGCAATTTTTTATCAAGCGTGGAGAGAACATAGACCTTTTTTCTAATTTATGTGTTAAAGCTGATCCAATCTGAAATAAAGGCCTTGAAATGTGTTAATGCTTTCATTACAATGTGTTTATACTGTAGCAAGACCCTTTCACACAGTTAAATAGAGAAATAATTTCATTAAATCACCCTCCACCCAACACACACACTATATTACAAATGTTGTTAAAGTTTCATTTGCAATGACAGTATATTAGTAATAAAGAATGTGATTCATTTTTATGACAGTATAAATTTATTAATGATTATTGATTTAAAAGAAGTACAATCAGCACATATTGTTGTGACTATATTCTAAAGTCACTTGAAATCACTGATTTCAGTTATTATTGGTTAAACTCCACTTATAAAGCAGTGAAAACTAGAAGCATTAAGCCTGTGATTACTGGAGTTATTAGGAACTGTGAATGAATGTGGATGTTTGACTAGATGATGAATTACCAAAACCTCAATGTAGTTCTAAACTTTATACTGATTCACAGACACTGACTCCTCGCAGCCCAAAATTATTATAGTTCATGTCAATATTTCTGGATTCCTGCAGAGCACAGAAGCTGTTTTACTCTGCAAGGCCAGTTTGTAGAAGCAGCAATCGGACAATATTATGTAGAAATGACAAAAATGTATTTATATATCAAATTTTACTAGAATACTTTTATATCATTTTCTCTTTTAACACACAAAAATGTGTCATGAAAAGTAAACAGAGATAAACCACACAGAAACTAGGAAAGGTGCCTCAGGAAATGCAATGCAAGTATCCAACTGACTACAGAAGGGAGAAAACATGAGCAACAGTTTTTTTTTCTGAAGCTCTGATGTACACTAGAGAAGACAGCAGCAGCTCGGGCGGTTTGTTCAGCAGCACCAGATTATCGCTCCATCTTAGTGCAGCCAGAATCCATCCATCCGGAAAGCAGCGATATAATGATGCTCATCTCTGTTGAAAAGGGTTTAAAAGAATTTCCCAGCCACAGGCAAAAAAAAACTCGGCCACTGCAGACTGAATAAGATCTCTGTGTGGAAGCTTGTGTGGAGGACTGGGAGAGAGAGAGAGAGAGAGAGAGAGAGTTACTGTTTTAACACAAGACAGTGAATTTGTCTCATTGTTCTACCAACATGTTCAAATGTTGTGAGGATGACAGAGAGAATGAGATAAAGCCAAAGACTCAACAAAACACAACACACATGGAGACACACATAGGAACAGAAGAAACTAAACTACAAATGGAGAATTAAAGAGTTTAGCACCCGAAATAACTACTATACACCAGCTAGTGATACAAGTAACTTGTAACTTATAACTTGTAAGATTACACGGGTTGTGCTGTTCTGTCTGAAATTGTGTATTAAGGGTAAAACACTTTCTTTTAAAAGTCAAATGACTGAATGCACCATTCAGTGCTCAGAACAGGGATGGTAAGAGTCGATCGCACACCTAATGCTGAAGATCTTCTGCTGGTGCTCCTGAAAGTGAGCTGGACAGCCCCAGTTGGAACGCCAGCTCTCCTGCACACACTGAATTTGTTTATTGCTGAAGATCTCCAAATCGATCTCCAAAGCCATGTGGTGGGTCTCCAAACAGTACTAACGTTGCGATCCCAGATTCATAACATCTTCAATGTAGTGTAGTAAGAATCCATATGATACAGGAAGTGCTGCACAAACTCTTCCCCAGGAACATGCCCACTTCTCTGGGGAAGGTGTGATTGTCCCTCAAAATGACAGGAGCATGAGGAATCCATCCCAATGGTTATAATATACATTGTTTCTGAGTATGTGCAATCCCTGGGATCGAACCCATGACCTTGGCGTTGTTGACGCCATGTTCTAACCACTGAGCTACAGATAAGCTTAGGATTTAAATACCAGTTTTATGAACCAAAGTAAAACAAATCAGAGATGTAGTGATGATGACAGACGCGATCTGGATGTTTCAGACCGACCTGGACTCTCCTCCCAATGGTCACTGTGTGGTCGGAGTGTGAAATTAAGCTCTGTAGGTGTTCTGAATCTATTAAGGAACAGAAATCTCTCTCCATAATGTTCGGAACATCTGTACTCCTGCACAGCGCGGAAACCCCGCCCAATCCGAAGCTCCGCCTCCTCTGTACAGCTCAAGACGCGTCCCGCCCACACGAGCGTCAGTTTGGCTGTTTTTAACAGCGCTCCGGCGAGCGGCTCTCCTAACACTCACCGGCAGCAGGTCACCCCGTCAGTCATCCACAGTTCCTAACTTTAAAACTCTTAGAAAGAGAAAACATGTTTTAAAGTCTGACTGTCACGGTGGGTGTGGAAGTGTCACCCGTATCTATATCTACATATCTACATACGAAGACTTAGCGTCCTTGGATACCGTCAACAAAGGGATGAAAACGGCAAACATTCACAATGTAAGAAACTGATTATGCTCATAATGTATGTCATATATAATTTATTTGTTTATTTTTGCTGAGCTGCTTCAGTGTCTGCTTCAGTTCAGCGAAAAGCGCGTCTAGAGAACGTTTCTTAGCCGGCCTCCAGTGGACTCGTTTCTGGGGGTCATTAGACCTGGAGCTCCTCCTCAGTTAACAGTTGGTTAATGTTCTCAAAAACTTCTCTCAGTTATCAAAAACGTTCTTGCAGTAATCTTAGTAGAACGTTTATCTAACGATATATATCATATATGAGTAACGTTAATCTTAAGTAGTCAGGGGAACGTTTTATAAACGTTACAGGATTACAAATGTTTAAATAACTTTTTAATACGTTTTAATAAGTTTTTATAACCAACATTAACATTAATACAAATACATCGAAAACACTGAAAGTTTTGAGAACATTCAAAACGTCCAAAGTAATGTTTTTGTTACTTAATGAAATAGCTTTTACAACCTGAAATTGTTAGCTGATGTCATGCACAGGTATACACCTGACACATCTCTGAAATCATCTAATGATGTTGTTGTGTTATCACTGTAGGATCCAGAGAGGTCACATTTCAACACTGTCTGTCCATCAAAGCAGCTGCCTTTTGATCAAGGTGAAGAGTGTGGGGTATACAACACACTAATGCTTCAGTATATTTACAGATCAGAGCGTGTGACTCATTTTAATGGCTCTAAACTAGTGTTTGGATAAATATCAATACTTTAATATATGGAACAGTACCAATACTCGATACACAGCAGTCTAGCTTTGTCACCTGCACTGTCTCCCTTTCTCTCTGTGTATCTGGAGTACTGAAGTCTAGCGCTAGAGCTCAGCAGAGAGAACACCATTCTCCTAAGACACGGATTATTACAGTACTGTGATGAACGACAGTTACAGTATCATCAGACTTTCCTGTGTAACATAAAGGATCAATCTTTGTTTCTAGTCTCTGTATCTGAAGATTGTATGGACATCAGGAAGGGCAGCCTGGATGATATTTCTCGACCGGCCTCCAGTGAACGTTCTCATGCTGACAAGATGTCAAGTCAAGATGGCCGAAGATCTCTGGAGGTGCTCAGCACTGATGTCACAGACACAAGGGTGGAGTAAAATATGTTTTTGTGAATACTTTTTAAAACCCTAGTGAGTTTCATTGGAACTCACTGTAGAAAGTAAGTGCTAATAATTGTTTCTCTCCAAAAGCAGGTTCATGAGAGCACACTTCCAGAACACAGTTCTGATCAAGGTACCTGACAGATCCATAGTGTTGAAGTCATTACTGACTCTCATTACCTGTGTACTGTACTGTAGGATACTGTGACTGGCACAGAAGATCTGGCAACATTATACACACATGTGTGTGATAGTATATCATAAGTACTGAGTGTGAGTCTTCTTTCTTTATACAAGATTCTGATGAGGGAGCTGAAGATCTGGAATTGGGAAAAGCCGTAAAAAAAATGAAGAAACTGGACATGATTCTGGCTCTCAAGGTCTCAGTTGAGAGAGAGGTAAAACACGAAGGCAAGGAACTACATCACAGGCTCTGGCAGGAGCTTCAGGTGTGTCTTCACATCCAAAGCCACCAATAACTCATGCAAACATCTTCATTCTATTGTAATTGGGAGCTGTTTTTCAGGCTGTCAGCCTCGGAGCGAGTCCAGAGAGCAGTGATGAGATGGACAACACCAGACGCTTTCTAGCTCTGACTCCCAGCAGCTGTGAGTGTGACTGAAGATCAGACCTGTTTGAGCAGTTAGTGATGCACAGTGAAGCTCCTAAACATCCTCATAAATCTACTGAGTGTGTCATGTGACACACAGTAAACATACTTGATATAGCCTGAAGTCACTTGTGTAAGAATCTTCTAGCAGCCTCTCCTATCACAAGGAATGTTCTCAGAATGTTGGCTAACATTCTCTAAAAGTTCTCTCAAGTTATATCTTAGTTTTCAAAAAATGTTCTTGCAGTAATGTTATTAGAATGTTTTTTTAATGTTATATATCATACATCAAAAATGTTATGCTTACATAGTTAGTGGAACGCTTTAAAAATGTTACAGAATTAAAAAATGTTTTAATAGCGTACTTTTAACCAAATAATAGTGTTAATACCATGTATAAAAAAACTGGATGTTTTAAACGTTCCTGGAACTTTCAAAACTTTTAACATTTTTGTTACTTAATGGAAACATTAGGTAAGCTTTCTTACAAGCTGAAATTTTTAGCTGGGGCTGTGTTCATTGGAATGATCAGGTGCACTCAAACATGAATCATGACATCGGTACAGTTTAGTTAAAGGTAGTGATGATGGTTTTGTCTCCACAGCTGCATAATTCAATCTGTGCTGTGCTTCATGCATGTGCTTGTTTGTAAGTTGAACCATTTGATGCTTTCAGTTCAGGACTGCAGTGAAGACCAGCACTTTGTGCCCGTGTTTAAGACTGAAGTTCCACATGATTTGAACTTGTGTCAGATGGAAGGTAAGCACCACAGTTTTCAAATATATTTGTTTAAAAAACTACACATTATGGTTTAAAGAAAATAAGGTGATTGTTTGGACCAATAAATATTCATTTGACAAGCGTCTTTCTCATTTTCAGAAAAAATTAAAACTGATATTTAAAGAAAATAGCACAGCAGTAACAGTGGGGACAATATTGTAGTAATATTTGTTTATTTAACTTACTGATTATAATGATAAAAATCAATTTGTCCTGCCAGGTTTTTTAAACTGTTGTTCTGTTTAGATTTAGTAGTAAAATGTATTTGTATTTTCTTGTTCTGCTGATCAGTTGAATGAATGTTTGTTGTTATTTTGTCACAAAAACACTAGAGGGCGTCCTGCTTTTGTGATTGATCTTTCTATGACTCTAGATAATCGGTTTGATCACATTCAACTACTGTCAGTTTCTTAGACTTCAGTTTAAAATAGAATGATGTTACCAAAGCCTGTGTGTGTGTGTGTGTGTGACACACATGTTTATCATCAGTTTACTGTGTGTGACATCAGTGAATTTTTTAAATGTTGATGCAGAAAACACACAGGGTGAGTCAGTGGAACAGCAGGTGATGATAAAAGAGCAGACAGCAGACGGCAGACAGCACAGAGCTTTTTGCTGCAGACGCAGACAAGATTTTGTCAAGAAAAACATCAAGGTATGTAGAAGTCCCAAGAGGCCAGCCATATGAATAGAAACTTTAAAGAGCTCAGAAATGGCTTGTCAAGTTTTTTCCTGTCTCTTTTTCTTTAAAACAGTCGTTTGGGGTGGGGCATGTCTAAAGGTTCATCTTGTCTTTCTTGAACAGCCAACAGGATTTAGCTCATGTCACAGCTCTGAACCATCCTTTGCTACTTGCTTTTGCTAGTTAGTGTTAGTTAATGTCGGAGGCAGAGACATTCTCCTTATGAAAACATTAGCACACACCCCTGAGTGCAAAATGATATCACCAATACTTTGGTTTGTTTACCGTAAGAGCAGTTTGGTTAAAATAATACTACTAGAAAATAATACTGTTCGAGAAAATGTAACATTTATATTGTAAAGTTTATTTGCTAAAGGATAAAGTTTTTAGGAGTATATTAGCAATCAATGTAGGTAACATCAAAGCTACCCCAGACGTCCAGTCTTCATGACGACAAACCCCAGTCTTCATGACATAAACCCCAGACGTCCAGTCTTCATCACATAAACCCCAGACGTCCAGTCTTCATGACATAAACTCCAGACGTCCAGTCTTCATGACATAAACTCCAGACGTCCAGTCTTCATGACATAAACCCCAGACGTCCAGTCTTCATGACATAAACCCCAGACGTCCATGACATAAACCCCAGACGTCCAGTCTTCATGACATAAACCCCAGACGTCCAGTCTTCATCACATAAACCCCAGACGTCCAGTCTTCATCACATAAACCCCAGACGTCCAGTCTTCATGACATAAACCCCAGACGTCCAGTCTTCATCACATAAACCCCAGACGTCCAGTCTTCATGACATAAACTCCAGACGTCCAGTCTTAATGACATAAACCCCAGACGTCCAGTCTTCATGACATAAACCCCAGACGTCCAGTCTTAATGACATAAACCCCAGACGTCCAGTCTTAATGACATAAACCCCAGACGTCCAGTCTTCATGACATAAACCCCAGACGTCCAGTCTTCATGACATAAACCCCAGACGTCCAGTCTTCATGACATAAAACCCAGACGTCCAGTCTTCATGACATAAACCCCAGACGTCCAGTCTTCATGACATAAACCCCAGGCGTCCAGTCTTAATGACATAAACCCCAGACGTCCAGTCTTCATAACATGAGACTGACAGAAGTCTGATGATAACATAAATGATATTGTTTGTGTGTGTACATGTTCAGCTGGCAGGTGCTGCGGGGTCATTAGTTCAGCTCACACAGCAGGAGAGAGAAAGAATACAGGAGCTGCTTGGAGATCTGGAGGACGATCAGAACAATACAGACACAACCAGACCACAGGAGGTGCACACAGACAAACACACACACACTGCTTATTGCACAGTACTGACTGGTACAGTATGGCACAGTAATGACTGTACTCAGATCCGTCAGGTATTAAGGAACTGTGATGTTTGAACTCTTTCATACTGTGTTATCTGACAAACACAACAGAAGATCTGGCTAATACATCCATGTTCTTCTACATTCCTTTGGAATCATGTGTAATTATGTGTGGAAACAGAACAGGCCTGCAGATACTTGGAAGCTCCTTACAGGCCTGATGGAAACATCAAAACACCTGTAGTTCAGTAATAACTGAAGACAAATTAAGGAAATGCAGCAATGTATAAATAATTCATCATTAATATAAAGACAATAACATATAATAATTTTACTTACGGTGTGTTCTAGGTAGGAAACTTAAAGTACCATAAACTACCTAAAACCTAAATTATCTATGACTTTGACACAATTCAAAACATTTATTTGATTCAACAAGTATTTGATTCATGTTATTAGTACATTTTAATAGTTTATTTATTAGTTATGTTTGTTTATTAGTAAAAGTATCACTTAATCCAGAGATGCTATTATAATCTCCAGATATGCTATATCAGTCAGAATGCAGTACTGTGTTTCAAACACACATGGTCATATGAATGCACAAGACACAGTTTGTATTAAGTATATAATAAAAATGTTTTTTCTCTTGAGAATCGTTCAGTGCATTTCTGATCACAGGGGATGAGTGTCATGGTGAACACTGGACCTGTTGGAATCTAAATTAAAGCTTTCTCACTCACTGTGGTATAATTCAGTATGGTTTCTCTCTGAGGTCACTGTAATTATACAGAGACTTACAATCCACCTTCCGTTTCTTTGGTGAGATCTGTCCATGGGCCGCGTGACAAAACCTACTTCAGCCCTGACCCTCAGCGGCCTGAAGAGAGATTGGCTTATTGGGAAACAGAAGGAAATTAGTCAGGGCTTAGATATTTGGCTTTAGCAGATCTTTGGACGAAGCGGCTAAGAGCAGCAATCAGAGTATAATCCCCAAAAATACCAGGTGCAGATAAACCTCTGGCCTTGTGGCACTTGTGGTGGTTCCAGTTGTTCTTTTGTCAGACACCTGCAGGCATTTCTAGCTCAGATTCATGGTAACACATTTTTTGTCTTTTCCTCACCCTCATGTTGTTAAACTCGTATATCCTTCTGTTTTTTTGTGGAAGTAGATGATGAGCAGAACGTTGAGCTTTTGTCTTGTTTTCCAGGTGCTCTCCTGTCTGGCTGCTGGTGAAGGTTTCACTCCTGAACCCTCTCAACTCAGCAGTCTCCTCCATATTGACTCCAAACTGCAGATGCTAATTCCTGTGAAGTTCCTTTTTGTCAGGAGCCTGCAGCCTGAGCCTTCCTCACAGGTCTATACTGACGTTTCCCAACCTCCAGAGGTCAGTTCTTTAACAGAGGGAGTAACAGTAACTGAGTTTGACAGTCGCTTCTGAGACACCACTGAAGCTGTATTGTCAGTTTTAAGACAATGCATGTAATGTTTTAACAAAACATTCAGCCACAGTTCTGTAGAAGAGAAGAAACAAGGTCATTTCTGCTGTGCTATTTATTTTACTTCTTTAGTTTGTTTGAAATTGTTTTGCCCTGTCACCCACAATGTAAGAATACGTTCTACACTGAAAGAATATATGTTGTTTTAATTGATTGACAGGCTTAATACTGTAAGTATATAATGTACCTGCTGTTAGTCGTCTTGTAATATAATCTAATATAATGTAAATAATATAATCATCCTCCAGGAGGCAGAGCATTCATGAGTTAGATAAATTTTGTGATGTGTTAGTGTTTTTGATCCTAAATAAACCAATATTGTTTATTGATCAGTGTTGATCTTACTCAAACATTAGTTACCTGAGCTGGACCAGATCATGGGTGCTTCTCAAATCTTGTACTTGTACTTGTTTCCTTTCCTTGTGTCCTTACGATGCAAGGGAAGGAGGCTGTGATAGTAGGCAGACAAGAAACACTTTTGCATAGAATACACCAATGTTTCCTCGCTTATGCCTCCTTGGGAAGCTTCCTTACTCCTCATTTCTCACCTCCTCAAGGTGCAGTTAAAGAATTTAGATTTCCTTCAAGATGGCTGATTCGTTTGGCTTCCAGGTCACGAGCTAGAGGACGAGTATGAGTTAAAATATAAGTTAAAGTACTGAGAAGCAAAGCCCATATAAGAGAACAGTAGATTTTTCAGAACCCCACACACACACACACTATAAAAAATTAATTTACATCATAGTACACAGAGAGATTTAAACCAGCATCATGTCAAAAGAGTATTTATACAATGTATAAAGTAATTAATGATATTGTAATTGTCATTATTAGACTAACAAATGATGCTGAGGTTCAGCAGGGTTTGAACCTACAGCCAAGTTACCAGCAGAGATCTTTAACCACTGCACCAAGACTGCTGTTTCAGCATTTGGCTTTCGTTAACAACAAACAAAACTCTGTTTGTCAGACAAGTTGTTTTAATAAAATGATGATAGAGTCCGATTGAGGCTCCTGAGATGAGCAGAACAGTTTCATTTGACAGTGTTTTCTGTGTGTGTGTGTGTGTGTGTGTGTGTGTGTGTGTGTGTGTCTTTTAGATGTATATTCTGAGATTTTTAAAACAGCCTGAAGATTTGACCAAAACATTTTCACTGTCAACTATTTACTGCATTTTACGTTATTTTATTGATGATGTTATTATTTTTATTAATAAGGTTTTATTTTGAAGATTTTGATCAAGTTGTGAGTATCTTGATCTAATAGCTTTCCTGTAGCTCAGTGGTTAGAGCATGGCGGTAACAACGCCAAGGTCATGGGTTCGATCCCAGGGATTGCACATACTCGATGTATAGTGATCAATGTGTAGTATAATGCAATGTAAGTTGCTTTGGATAAAAGCACATGTAAATGTAATAGAGAAAAACAAAAACAAACATCATTAAATCAGTATTTGAGATGAACAGGGACAATATTGTAATGTGTATGTTCTGTTTTAGTTTTGTCTCAGTTCTGTGTACCATGTCATTTGACCTAGTTTTACAATGTGTTTGATTAATGGTTGATTAATGATTGTGTTCACCTGTTGTCTTGCTAATTAACCCATCATTAGTTCCCCTTGTTTGTTCTGTGTATATGTATTTCCAGTGTCATTCAATCGTTTGACTGATATTTCTGTGTTTGATGGTGTTTTCTCTGGATTTGTATCATGAAAGACAGTTTATCTCAAGTGTCTTCATGCGATCTGTACAGCCACAATGTGACAGAGTATCATTAATTATGGACTTGTGTTTAACCTCCTCCTCTGCCCAAAACAGTAACCAGTGTTGGAGTGTTTTAGCTGGATGCTCCAGCTTGGAGGGGTTTCATTTCCTTCGTGTGATGCATGGATACTATGCCAGAACCAGCTGCAGATGGAGGATTTTATTTTGCTGCGATGAAAGAACCGGGGCCTACTACAGAAGACAGAATCTCACATTGCCCCTGAGCCTTGTAAGATGTCCGATTGGAGCCCACGGTATCATCTTTAATTGTGGAAGTTATCAGAGTTTGAAGGAATGTAGAATCCCACCCAAATTCCTACTGCCATGGGTGAGCATTCCCATGGATATTTTTACAATTTGGATGAGGAACTTTTCCTGTTACTTCCAACTCTCCTGTGCCTCTGCTGTTCCCATCCAGCACCATCTGCTTTACAGCACCACCGGGCTTCCTCCACCCTTCAGCTAAACCACCCGAATCAGTTTTAGCACAGTTACCCATGTGCTCAGCCTGGTGAAAAGGCTACTGTGTTCTGATCTGTTCTCTATAGGGATCTGTTTTCAGCTGGACTGTGATATCAGTCCTACGGCATCAGTTAATTTACTCATCTGGTTGTTTGTGAACATCAGCCAGCACATGATGTTCTCAGTTTGGAGTCATACTGAAAGTGTAGACTGACTTCAATAGACAAAATAGACAAAAAGAACAAGACCTTTTTTTTATTTTAGCTTCATTCTAAACATCTGAAATGCTGCACATTTGGACGTGTGTGTGCACTAGCCCTGCACTGCATGCGCGAGGGAGAGTTAGCCCCAAACTGTGTGTGCGCGCGAGAGTTAGCCCTGCACTGTGTGTGCGTGTGCGTGTGCGTGCGCGTGCGCGCGTGCGTGCGTGCGTGTGTGCGTGTGCGTGCGTGCGTGTGTGCGTGTGCGTGTGTGTGCGTGCGTGTGCGCTAGCCCTGCACTGCATGCGCGAGGGAGAGTTAGCCCTACACTGTGTGTGCATGTGTGCGCGCACGCGTGTGTGTGCGCGAGGGTTAGCCCTGCACTGCGTGCGCGAGGGTTAGCCCTGCACTGCGTGCGCGAGGGTTAGCCCTGCTGGTGCTGGTGTCTGGGGCTGCTCAGGGAAACTGGCTCTTTTCCTGCTTCCACGTGGCAGTGACTGAAAGTCCAGTTCTTGCTCAGACTATATGTGACTCACACAGCCTCTGTTTTTCTAAGTGAGGTGCCAATTTCCAGGCTGCACGTTACACAGCCTTATGTTAAGGGATCATGGAGTAATGTTTTACGTTAATTTAAAGCATTTAGAATAGTTTTGTAGATAAAAATAAGTTGTACTTGTATATACATTTCTTAACAGGAGCAGAGAGTGAAGGAAAAGTTTTCAGCACACGAGACCTCGGTTTTACATTATCTCGGAAAGAAACTCATGACATCTGAGAGAATGAGCAGAGACTTTAGAGCTGTGATCTGGACACACAAATGCAAATATTAGACAGATAGTTTCGATATGTTTGGTCACTGTATAGTTCAGATGTAGTCTGTTCTGAATGAGTCCTGTGAGGTTTCTCCCTGACTCACTGTAGCTATTTTAGTCATTCACAAGCAGCAGGAAATGCGGCGTAAACGTGCTGTTTACACTTGTATGAGAATCTTAAAATAGTCGTCTCAACATTTTAATGAATGTTGTGGTCATGTTTAAAAATAACAGATGAGACATTTTAAATGAGTCATATCCACTATGTTTAACTGAATGTATTTGCTTGTCATTTGAACACATCTTTGAGTGCAATCTTCAATAGACCTCATTTACAAAAATTGACCTGTACTCTGAGATCTAGTGCTCTTCAAAATGAAGAACATTGTATTTATGATTTTGGATATATCTAAAACTTTAGGGTCTTTTATGCTTCTGTTGGTTGAATATTTTCACTGAGCAACAGTATTTAATGTAAACATTTAAACAACATCTTCGGATTCTGAAATGTTGTGCTTTATTACATATGTGCTGGAGACTTTAAATGAAAATACAGCATAACCTGTATTGGGTTCAAAACAAACATGTATTTAGTGGTCAAGAGTAATCAGTAAATGAGGAACCGTAGCTTCATAAAAATGTATATAGCTGCACATGTGTGTCATTTAAAATAACTCTGTCGTAACCCTTCTAAAACCTAACATGTTCCTTTATAATTTATTAACAACATGCACTGCACTGTATAGTGCGTTTTGGGATAAAGTCTGATCACCCTGTCTGACAATGTTTATTACCTAATACAGAAATAAATGCACATGAAATATTTAGTGAAAATCTGTCAGTTGGTCTCTGTCAGACTAAGCAGGAAATGACATCCTCCTCCCTCCAGCTCATATTATCGTTTTCATTTTAGAAAACAAGCATAAGATTTTAAATGAAACTTGTGGTAGGTGATGAAGCCAGTAAGTAGGCCAGTAATTGATCACAGCAGTGTGAGTGATGATGAATATCTTCTGCAGGGTTTGTGGGCTGCTGGAACTGTTGATCTCATGCTTTCATTTGATTTTCTGCCTCCCCATGAGGGCTGTTACATTCTGAACTAAACTGTGTGCTTTGGATTTCAAAACCTCTCTGACATTTAGCCACATATATGACCTCGAATGAAAACAGCCCTAAACTTTACATTGATTAGCCTTAGATCAGCAGCACAGATCTCATGAAAGCTTTGTGCTGTGTTCCAGAGATTGGATGAGGTGCAGATGGGGGACAGAGTCCTGTGGGACATGAGAGAGAGAAGAGAACAGGAGAGACGTCTTGGAGAAATCCAACAGCAGCTGAAGGTTCTGGAAGAGTCTGAGCTAAGCACAGTGAGTTTAGAGGAGCATCTACCAGAGGACACATTCAGTGTCACAGTACAATAACATGGCCATATTCTTTATCCTTGGGTTGGGGTTAGGGTCAGGTTCCACTGACTGCAGATGATTATGATCCAACACAAAGAAATGTTTCACATGAGCATCTAAATCTTTGTGTGCTAAAGACATTTGTATGCTTTGTATTTGATGAATGGTTTCATTGTTCTGTGAGCAGGTTTGTGTGCAAGTAATAACAAACATGTGAAATGTGATGTCTTGCCCTGTATTACTGTCACTCAGAATAAATCACAGGAACATCACATGCTCAGAAAACACATTTTACACCGCGTAGAAACTGCTTCTCTTACACTGCTGTAAATGTCAGGAATTCCTCTTGATTTAGTGTCTTCAGTCAGCATTATCAGCATTATCAGAAAGTAAGTTAATATCAGTTATAGCGACCTCAGACACTGCGGTGCATTTACAGAAAACATTGTTGAGCTGTCGGTTCTGTTGTTCTGTAATGTTTCAGGACAGTGTTTTTGTCGCTTGTGTTTAGCATCAGACTGTTGATGTGAACGACTGCTTGTCTTTTACCAGTACAGCAGTTTGGGTGCTTTTGAAGCACTTTTTTCATACCTGACAGACCACTTGACAGCCCTGTTTAAGAAATACTGTTATTGCATGAGGGAGAGAGATTTTGCTCTTTTCTGTTCCACAGTAAAAAGTGGTTCAGTGTATGATGTTGAATTGTTTCTTGAAGTAAAATGATGAGTAGCCTGACCCCCTGCACCCCCACAACGCTCATAGCCCAAGAGAAACATCACACCCGATACAACACTGAGAAAGTCTGCAGAGCACTACAGCAGATAATGATGAAGCTCACCGCAGGAAAGAGAAATGAGCTTCATACACATCACTGGTGCTGAAACACTGACAACTACAGTTAAATATCATAAGCATTGTATTGTACTTTTTATTGAAATAAGTTTTCTAAATGGATATACCAACCTTATGCATTAATATACTGTTGCACATTAACGAATGACTAAATGTAATTTTTCTATGTATTTGTTTTGTGAAATTTGTGTAAACATTAGCTAGATTTGCACTGTATTTTATTTACTGCATTAAAACATGGCTACAATGGCTGTGTGGTTATACCTTTAAAGAGCAAATACATAAATATTTTGAATATCATTAATAAAGGCTAAAAAAACTAATATTTTACCTTGTATATCACCTATCCCTGTGTGGGAGGTTTGGGTCAAGTAATCATTACCATTACTTTGAAACTTTATTTCTTTAGCAGTTCTCACAGCTAATGAGCTCTGAGCTTTATTCTATGTTCATCCTCTGCACTTATGAAAACAAGCAGCAATTTCTCCGGGGTCAAAAATCATTTCTGTTTCTTTTGGACACAAACAGGTCATCCTTGAGTTGGATACCTATCTGTCTGGTGGTCATTTAAAAAGAAAACTGCCAGACACCCCCATCATGATTCCTCCAGGCTAAAAACACCTTTACCACAAAGAAAAAGCCCTGAAACTTTTTTCAATTTTATATTGTGCACAAGTTCGTAGTCTAGGCCTCTGTTGCTTAAAGTTGCATAACTTAAGATGGCCTGTTTGTGATTTTGGTCTAAACCAGCATCATTATCAGAATCGGAATAAAACCTGTGAAACAACACAACACATGTGAACAAGGACACACGAATAAAATAAAATGTTCTTTTT
>JAZGTJ010011815.1:0-16516 GCA_036877575.1 Botia almorhae
GTAACAACCATCATAACAACCCTCAAACAGTAGAGTAACAACCATCATAACAACCCTCAAACAGTAGAGTAACAACCATCATAACAACCCTCAAACAGTAGAGCAACAACCATCATAACAACCCTCAAACAGTAGAGTAACAATCATCATAACAACCCTCAAACAGCAGAGTAACAACCATCATAACAACCCTCATAACAGTAGAGTAACAACCATCATAACAGAAGAGCAACAACCATCATAACAGTAGAGTAACAACCATCATAACAACCCTCAAACAGCAGAGTAACAACCATCATAACAACTCTCAAGCAGTAGAGTACATTCATTCATTCTGGTTTACATTTACATTCATGCATTTGGCAGACGCTTTTATCCAAAGCGACTTACATTGCATTAGACTATACATTGATTCTGAGTATGTGCAATCCCTGGAATCGAACCCATGAGCTTGGCGTTGTTAACACCATGCTCTAACCACTGAGCTACAGGAAAGCTAACAGTGAAACCCATTAACATTCACTGTTAACAACCCATAACATAGGGTTAGTTATAGTATTTTAACTATAACTGTAACTTTAACTAATAAGCGTATTTTAAAAACAGCAGAAGTCAATGGAATGTCCCCATTTAGATAAGTAAATGTGCGCAAGTGTGTGTGTGGGTGGGGGGGTGGTCGGCATAGAGAGTTACATTGCGAATTTTGTGTGAAACAGATTGATCGAGCGTCTATAAAAACATGGGCGTAGCATTAGATCATTTGTTTTTCAGCAGTGACCAATGACAAATTACCCTCCTTCTGATACAGTGATTGTTTCTACCGGCGTGCGAGACATATTTTTGGAGCTCATTTGAAATATTTTCAATCCTCATACATACTGAGCAGCTTGCGTTCGACAACATTTCAAGCCTCCGAGCCAAAATATCGACAACTCTGTCCTGTTATTGTACAGCGTTTTATGTGTTCTCTCATCTCAAACATTCCTGGACTGAAACCAGGTTGTCTAAAAATATGTTGCTCTGACTGGCTGTAGCAGCATCGAGCCTGACAGTGTATAGCTCTCATCTAACCACGCACATTTCCTCCAGAAATCCACCACACTCACATGTGGAAATGAGACGGGAGAAAATCAAGCCCGAAGGGGCCCCGAATGTGCCGCGCACCCTCCGATCCCCCTCTCGGAACATCCAGTGGCATCTCATGTCCTAAGGACTTCCTGGTCTTATCTTGTGAAAACAGAAGGAATTAGATGTATTTGCCCAAATGCAGTGCTATGTAATTGAAAAGCCACTGGTCTCGGTGGGTTGCCATAGAAACCAGCAGGTAATAGAGTAGTACCTCTTTTTCCACACTTCCACCCCAGTGTGTTACAGTATCTGCCCACTAGCTCTTTTGAGAGACGAGCTGACCTACTAAAATATGGCTATTGCCGTCAAGCTCTCTCCTAATCCACGATCTCCTCTTGCGCAGAGCAGTGGAAAGCGCGACACAAAGGCCAAAAGGAGACGACCTATTTAGTTTTTTATTGCCCCATGCTGTGTCACTCTCAGACACGTTAGCAAAAAGCCGAACGTATACCTTCCTGCAATACTGCATGCATGCCCAGCATCATAAAAACTCTCCCGGGGGAAAAAAAATAAAACCTATTACAGAGGACATACAAACAATTTCTTATGCTATTAAGGGTTTTAGTCACAGAGTCTAGCTGTAGCTTCAATATTTTGCAGTTTGCTCTCTTACGAAAGGAACACATTCTATAAGGTGAAAATTCCATAGGAACACTTATAGAAAAACATAATTTCTATTAATCGTTCGCGCGTGCACATATAACAACATTTGAGGCGAGAGAATTGCATATGTATAACGCAGGTCTTATTCACGAATTATTTGTGCATAAAGCTGTGTGCAAACATTTCCATACGGGATTATCATTTATCTATAAATATATACTTAGATTTTTGCAAACCCAATTCAAATCACAAACAGACAAATATCATACACACCTGGAGGACTTAGAAACATGCAAAACACTATTGAAATGTTTCTTACAACTTGATGTTGTAAAACTGCACATGTAAAATTCATGTTTTTTTTCCACAAGGCCAAATGCCAATAAAATCTCTGAAGGCATCATTCTATTTTGTGCTACTGAAATAGATCATCGATGTGACCCAGATATGCTGGACAGTGGCAGCTTGTATCTAAGTGTTAAAATGCCACCGTCTCCAGCCCCAGAATTCCATCCTTATACCAGCCAGGCACAAGCTTAATTATTTTCTCTTTTAACCCCTGCCAAACCTTACACTTCCGTTCATATTCTCAACCATTCCTGGCTGACAAGGTCATAGCAGGTCCGCTTTTGAGGAAACCCACAAAAGCACCTCCAATGCAGTTAAAAGCATTGATTTTAGAATTGTCGTCAAAAAGCCGGAGACTGTGAAAGATTACGAACCACAAGCTGTGCGAGAAAGCCCAATTGATTAAACATTTTGTCTCATAATCACTGCGAGAGCACTTACTAAATAAATTAGTTCAGCTGGGCCATGAAATGAACTTATGTCTTAGATGTGGTTAAGTCTGTGACATGAATAGAAACCCCATCGGCTTCGGAGAACTTTTTAAAGAACCGTTTCCATGGTATTGTTTCTTCTTTAAAGGAACAGTTCACCTAAAAATGAAGATTTCATCATTAACTCGCCCTGATGTTGTTCCATATACGCGTGACTGTTTTCCTCATGTGAAATACACAGGGCGAATACACTGCCGCTCTTTTCTATACATTTAAAGTACATGAGGGTCTTTTGAGTTCCGAAATGACAAAAAAGGTACCATAAATGTATCATAAAGGTGCAAAAAGCTGTCATATGACTTCAGAACACCTGGAATTTATTGCATCAGTCATTTATAAGCATTTATATGGTGTTTTTTAGTTATTCTGAAGCGTTCAAAACCTCGGTTCTTCATTCATTTGGCCGAGCTAATCTGTATTAAAAAATCACTTCACGTTCGACGGAAGATAAAAGTCATGTAGTTTTGGAACAACATGAGGCTGAGTAACAGCAGATTTTTTTTAAATTTAGGGTGAAGTATTTCTGTAATCCCATATCAAGGGTGAAAAATAATCAAAGACTTACGAAAGCACTCGCTCCAGTCTCGACCCAGAGGAGCCGATAATCTCTCCTAGAGTGCAGAACGTCTGGCCGAAGAAAGACTAGAGAACACAAGGCAGGTAAATCACACAGTTCTGTGGTTTTCCCGCTCCAAAGACAGAAACGAGCAGTGACAGTCCTGCCTGGAAAATCTCAGATAGATGGTATGAGGACTCACCTTGGATACAGTATGTCACTGAGTATAAAGACAGGTGAGGTCTGGCTGATGAAACTCTAAGCAATGGAAGGGTGATGGATCAATGGCACGGCAAGGCATACGAAAAGCAAGGCAAAAAATAAACAAAAACAACAAAACAAGACAACGGAACTGACTGTACGCACCATGACAGACTGTTTCGTGCGGTTTTAAATGTCACGGGGTTTGGGGTTTTGACGCGCCACCCAAAAAAAATCAAATGAAATAAAAAACAACACGACACAGTCACTTTTTTCAAAGAATGAGAAATTAAAGACACTGCATTCTCTTATAACTTTTTTAGCACGACATTGAAAATGTGCGTAGCGTAATTTGCGCTCATTTACAACTTGTACCTTCTGTCATCGGCGTCCATCGTAGCAGAGAAAACATTAAATCAACTTGTAACTTTGTCCACACGACAGCCTAAAACTAGCAGGAATTGCATCATGGTTCATTATCACAGTGGTTCTCAACTGGTTTTGCCTCAGGGACCAGATTTTACCCCGGGCATCACGAGGCAACCCAACACCTCTGACATCACCAATTTATTTCACTGTCCTAACTATACGCAAGTAAACGATCAGCTGTATTTTATTATTTGCATTTAGAATTGTTTTTCCCAGCTGTCCATAAGAACAGATCCATAACACATTTTTTGGTCACAGCCCACCTAGCAATTTTAGGTTATAAGAACATTACTGTAATGTTTCCATTAGTAACAAAAACGTTAAAAACATTATTTGAAAGTTCTAATAATGCTCCAAACATCAAAGTTTTCAAACATTGCATTAACGTTATTACATTATTTAAACATTTTTTCTGTGATTTTTTAAATGTCCCACTAACTAATTAAGAATAACACTTTTGATAGCTAATATATAACATTCTACTAACGTTACTGCAAAAACGTTTCGATTACTTTGACTAGAGCCCTGTTTGTTGAGAAGCACTGCATTAACATCCAGTAAACACCATCAGACGGTTCGCTTACATGTTTTGAGATGTTTGAGCTTCTGGAGTCCACGTTGTACCTGCGACAAATAAGAAAAGATGTGAATATGAATTTTAAATATGAACTCTGTGGTCTGCATAAGGACATGAGATAATCAAGATGCACAGAAGATGCACAGAAGATGCACAAGGGCGTTTCCTGATGCTAAAGACACAACAGTCACGTGTGTCATCATCCACTTACACGTCAAATCGAAGGTTCTGCTTTTCTTCGAAGAAGTAATCCAAGACGAACTTCCTCACAAAGTCTGGGTTCAGAGTGTTGTCAATCACTTCTGTTCTACCAAACTAAAGGAGAAGGAATGATTCATCATCAAAACAGCACAAAATATCATCAAGCAGCATAAGGAAAAATAGATTATTTGCATATATTTACATCTATGCATTTGGGAGACACGTTTATCCGAAGTGACTTCCAGTGCGTTCACGCTATACATTTGATGTGTTCCCTGAGAATTCGAACCCACAACCTTTGCGCAATGCTCAACCCATTAAGTTACAGGAACACCTGTATTTATTTACCTTTATTTACTAAATAATCTTTACTAAACCATTCTTGTATATTCCACCTTCTTTAATACTAATTCGTTTTCCCAAAAAAAACGTTTTCTTTGCTGCGAGCGTGGCACATACTGTAAATAGGTTTTATAACATCTACTCATTATTTCTGATTGTCCCTTCAACAACACACGACCATTCTCCTTCAGACATCTAGAACAAAACGTGATGGTTGAGATTCAGAGAACCATTAACGAGGCTAATATTAATTATTCAACTGTACTGAAAATCTGCAGTTTTATAGTTTAGTCGAGAAGGCATAACAACAGTTGCTATGATCATACTTCCATGATCACAATCAAAATTACCCCTCGAACTTCCCCTTTGTCTGCAGGCTCCCAAACAGCCTGGGCTCTGCGGGAAAGTGGGGCAGGAATAGAAATTCACAGTACGATTCTGAACTCATACAGCTTCCTGCCAGCGAACACATCCCTGAAGCAATCAGACAGTAATTCCCATCGGGCGGGAGTCTTCCGCGGTACTTGCTGACGGACCGGAGTAATGAACTATTGATTCCTAACTCTGATTCAGAGCCCAAGATCATGTTCTCAACGCCCCGGACACATAATCCCACCTATCAACTCGGTATCCACGCTTTCCATTATCTGCTTCTGGAGAAGTTCTGAAAGCAGATCGGCGGTCGCCGGTTGCTACCGTACATGATCTGTTTAGAACGCGGTCGCTATGTGGAGTTAAGACAGTATTTGCATGGTGAGTGGGCACTTGTGTGTTGATATGCATGCAGAGAGAACGACTGCACCAGTTGCACGATAGCTAAATAAAGTAGAGTAAATATTTTATGATTCCATCCGGAAAGCAAGATTTCTCTAGAGAAGTGTAGAGCGCTACATTCTGCGAATCTCCACAGACAACATGCACAGAGCACAGAGAAAACTTTCCCCAGGACCTGCTGAAGCGTCCAATCAAATCACAGCAAGATGGTTTTACTAAATTAGTAGCACCAATGTGGAGACAAAGAAGTCGTTTAAGGGCGGTTTTAAAACACTGAAAATCAGGAAAACATCTGAATGCAGAATTATTTTCAGTTTGACACTCAGTGAAAATACACTATACGAATGTTTTCATCATTACATTGTAGCACATAATTTCTGTCATTTCTACTCAGTTTTCTATCAGTAATGAAATCCAACATGCAAATTCAACTACAGGCAACAAATCAACTTTGATTTTAAATTTTAGCAACTGATTATTAATTTTTATTGTATTTCATATGGTTTGCTTTTAGGACTATCAATAACCTTATTTTAGTACAGCAACATTTTGAAAAACACGCATGTGATCTTTTTTATCAAAAGCGTTCCGCAAATTATCTCTGTTTACAGTACAAAAAAATTGAAGTGTTACTGTACTGTTATCAAGAACAGAGCACATTAGGCACTTCTTAATAAATATTCATAAAGTGCTTTTTAGAGCAGAACAGATTGCAGCTGCACTATATTACAAAGAAAATACATTAATTTTCCAGAGTAACCAAGTGGAACTCCATAGCGGTTATGTTTTTTCCAATAATTTTTGTAGCTGAGAGTCAATTGCGCTGGATGTCTGGATGCTCAATTGACAATTGTCACGGAACATAAAAGAGTGAAAACACAGCGCCCACGACAAGTGGACGACGGAATATTGACGGATAGATACAGAACCTGATAATAAAATGACAATTTTGGGTCAGTTTTCCAGGTCTTTCATGGTGGATTTAAAACCACAAGAATGAGCCACGTCAATATAACTGCTAAATACTTTGGCCTTTGCTCCGAAAGCTGTGACAAATGGACCGTGTGAATTGATAATACAGCTTTAAAAAGCCAAAAAACAAAAGCAAAGGCAACACAAATCATTTTAGACTATTAAAGACATACTGACCTCTCTCCACTCCTTAGTGCCAATTCCCTGAACATACAGCACAACCACTGTCAAGAAAAATGGGAACAATTAATGATCAGACAGAGCAGGCAGAGAGAGAGAGAGAGAGAGAGAGAGAGAGAGAGAGATTATCCAATAAACACAAATACCAATCCTGCGAGAAGTACCGACCTCACAGGACGTGACCAACCCCATATCATTTGCAACTCGGTCCCCTTAAGTATAAAGTGTGGAGCAGCCTGTGCGGGTTGTAGCTCATCAATTTCTACACTTAAGCATTTTAGAGTCCAAACAGGAAACGCTTTGGCTAACAAATGGACTGCAGCTCTGAGGGTGGCAGTTCGAGTAGATGCCTGCTTCTGCGAGCAATTCTCGACCAGTCACCGTTTGCTCCAGAAAGCTCTTGAGGAACAGCTAAACTCGAACACCGAACCTTTGCTCTCAAGTCTTCCCTCTCCACAGACCTCGAGCTTTTAAAAAGATCTGTGGGAGAGCTATCAGCTGTAAAACTGTTCGAAAGACTGTAACATGAGGGTCACTCGTAACAGTTTTGTGGCAACCCTGTTATGTCTCAGGGTTAAAGATCAGTGCAGAAATGGCTAGAAAAATAACCAGCACCACATGTTTTTCAGTAAACAAATAAGAATCTTGATGGTTTAGACACAATTTGGTTCTTAAATGTAATCTATAAGATTAATAATCTTTTCAATTGAAAATGTACAGTAATGCTTGTGAATGTGTACACGCAAATCTAGTGACATTTCAAAGAAACAAAAACGTTTAGAAAATTAAATACATTTTTTTTTACATTTTTGTTTGCAATAACCACATTAAACAGTGAAATCTATCAAATAGAATAACTAACTTCAGTAATAATGTGCAGATTCGAGATTCAAGATCTTTGTCATATTTACTTCGTACAATCAAATTGTTATTCTGCTTTCACCCCACGAGAAAAGTTGGGGTAGAAGGGCAACAAACAATAAACTGCAAAGACAGTAAAATATCAAAAATATACATCAAAGAACAACTAAGAAAATTATAACAGAAACAAAAGCCAAAATGGATTTACTGTGTAAATAAGACACACTGTATGCAATAAAACAATAGACAATAAAAAAAGACACATTTTTACAGTATAATGATTCAGTGCAGGTAATAATATAAAGATTATAGTGTTCAATATTATGTCAATTAAACTAGCAGTTAGTCATACACTCTTATATTTTCCTAAGAATAAACCACAAACTAGTGAACACAAATCTGTTCAATGTGAGCCAGAAACTTAGTATCACTTGTTTTGTTGGTTCAGATATTATCCTAAGTAAGCCATTCCACATGCAGAATCTTCTAGGACAAGATGAGACTGACCAAATTCATTATTTTCAAGTCTCCAAAACTCTTCGGTAACTACACCGGGCCGGATAATGTTTAGCGATTTCACATAAATTACATGGAACAATCATCAGACCATAGAAAGCATTTCAGGAAGAGCAGAGACACACATTCAGGTATGACCTCTGATAGAAGCCGGGAACTGATTCGGAATAAATCTCAGGAAAAATTACGGCAACTTGGGTGTCAGTCAAGCGTTTGATTGCTGTGAGCGTTTGGGTGAAGGATTAATTCATGTTATAATTTGGGCTTCTCTGACGAAGACAGGTTTATAAAGACGTGTTTTTAAAAAAAAATCTGATTACTAGAAAAGTGCTCCTTTGATATTTCCAGACAAAGGAGAGACAAAAAATAAATGCCCTTAGGGGACGACACTTTTAGCGACAGCTTCATATCTCAAAACAGCCATAAATACCTCACACTGAAAAACTTCACGCTGGTTTTCAAGGCCTAAACAAAATAATCCATAATCATGTGACATCTGCTGGGAGGGGACATTGCCTTGTGCTTTCGCTCAGTGGTTGACCCTCTGAGACAAAAACTCCATCAGAATAATGTAATATTAAACAGTGCTACATTTAAATGATCGTGCGAGAAGACTATTTTATTACCCTTAAGAATAGTACATAAAACGCTCACAGAATTATGAGCTGCTCATTAGTCAATCAAGAGAAATTACGGAGCTCCGAATGAACATGTAAATGCAAAGCATGATCCTTAGATATATCATGTTTTTTTAGCACACTACATTTGAAACAATGGCTATGTTTGAAATGAAATAGTAGCTTCCCGCGCACTAATTAATAACAAAAAATTAAACAAAAAACTACAACCAAAAACAGCATGCTAATGCTGTCACATTCCAGAATGTTGGCTAACATTCTCTAAAAGTTCTTTCATAACTTATCATAAACCATTCTTGCAATAAAATGTGTAGTTTTTTAACATTATATATCTTAAGTCTGTTAGTGTAACGTTTCTGAAATGTTGCAGAATTTAAAAATGTTTGAATAACATTCTTATAACCAGACAATAACATCAATATCACATCTAAAAAAAACTAAGATTTGATTGTACTTAGAACTTTCAAAATGATTTTTAACGCTTTTGTTACTTAATGGAAATGTCAGGGAAACGCTCTTACAACCCAGAATTGCAAGCTGGTATGACCTCATCACGTTGCATGGCTAGTCAGGTGCATTGCGGGATATTCATGTATTCTGCATGTTCAGGAAAACAGAGGGTATTTTGTGCATACAGAAATTTTGTGCAGTAGTAGTGCGCAGAGTATGCATACTCTATACTGCAGAACAGCAAAAGTATGGAAGTATACTGTATGATTTCAAACACAGCCACTGACTACTGCAGACAACCTCATAACAGCAGGTCAAGACTTACCTGGTGCAGACCTGGAGAAGGTATCAACATCCTGCAAATTTCTGTAAAAGACAAACACACAAGTGCTCAATAACACAGAAGGAACAAAATACGCTGCAGTAATAAATCAACAAAATGTCTCTGCAGAAATACAGTGGCAGTCAGGAGAAACAGAAGTAGCTTTAATCTAAACAAACAGACTCGCTGATGAGCGATTCAGTCTTTCTCTAGCCAAACATCAATAATGAAGGTCAAGAACATGAGATGAAAACTGACCCAGTTTCCTCTCTTCTGTTGACTGATTAATCACGGCATGCTATTCCGCGACTAAATATCAAGCGTTCTTGTGTTCGTTCAGTGGAAAACAGTGAGGAAAACATGACGTGACTCTGTGCTTTCTACTTCCTGCATCAAATATTTTAAATCTACTTTACAATAAGGTTCATTTTGTTAACATTCATACTTACACAGCATTTATTAATCTTAGTTCATGTTCATTTCAACATTTACTAATGTATATTTAAAATCAACAGTATTAACATTTTTAAATGCACAATCAACTAATATTTGTAGTTCAACGAACAATAATTGTATTTATATTAACTAATGTTACTTGTAACAATGTAACTAATGAATTAAAGGATAGTGAAAACATGATGTGCATTGTTTGTCATATTAGCTAATCCATATCAGGATCATATATATATATATATATATATATATATAGATAGATAGATAGATAGATAGATAGATAGATAGATAGACAGATAGACAGATATATATATATCAAGATCATATTTAAGACATGATCCTGACTTCAAAAATGTATAATTATATTTACTTTTACTATACTATTTACAATAATTATAATTACTTTTGCATGTTCCTGGTCTAATCGGGCATTTCTTTGAAATCTTCCATCAAAACATATGAACTTTCTCCGCCTCTAAAACGGCCTTCCTTTCTGGATGACCTCACAAATCCCTCTTACCTTTTAACCCCTCCCCTCAAGCACCTGGCAAACCCCTGAGCCTGTTGATAAACAGCAATGATTCATAACTCCAACTGCCGTTTAACTTTCGTTTGCCATCTATCAGTCTGGCATTAGTCTCTGGTGCATTTAAATAAAACCAGACAGCTTCAGGATGGCCAATGATGGACGACCAGTGACGGGAAGCCACAGACATTCTCTCGCAGGAGAATTGTATTGGTGGAATAAATAGAAAGGCCAGAAAAGTACAGCAGAGAGCACATTAATCCATCCGGCTAAGCGGAGAATCGATTCCATCTCTAGTCTGCAGGATGCGGCTCAGAGCAACAGGGGGTGCCGCCTGGCATCTGCTGTGACGGCAGCTGTGACGTTTTCAAGCTGAATAAACGGCCCCTGAAGTTCTGGCATCTCAATAGGGAGCGTGTTCCGTGTGCCCTGTTGAGGGGGATCCCTCGACATAACGCACGGCTTCGGTCGCTGGGCTAAAGGTGATGACCTTGAGCAAAATGACGACTGAATATTGCGATATGTGACATAATCAACTTGTTTTGCATTTATGCAAATGCCATTAAGGTTGTGTAAATTCATGTAAACAAATAACATCTGAATTTTATTACCGAATGTAATGAAGTCCGCATGGAATGCGACAATCTCCGAATCAGGTTATGATCCGATGCACGTAACACAAAACTGAGCAGACCTACATTACCGTAGCCTGTTTCTTTTACACAAGACAGTGAGAGCTTTTTACTCGGAGGAAACCAGACTGATGGCACAGTACAGTGTTTTCCTCTTTGAGCTGCCAAGATTGACTCATTCTGTATGTTTAATACATAGACAGGGAAAATGTTTTCCTTTGCTTCTCAAAATATGGGCACAATCGGAAAGATATCAAGTTTTCCGGACAAACAAGAGATTCTCACACATTCTTCAACCCATTCCTCCGTTCTGATTTCTCACAAGACCCTCTCTTATCAAGTGACACCACGACATCTGGTGCAATCTGTGTTGACAGTGACAAACAACCTTCCCATGCGAACAGCTTCCGTAATTTGCCACTGTAATGCACTGACACAAAGACGCTCTTTCACTGACTTGTTGCAACCAAAGTGGAATCTGTTTTAAATGTCTGCACGCGACAGATTTAGTCGTTTTTAATTCTTCTGCCATCAAATCTGTCATTTCTGGCTGTTTACTTCAACTTGTACTGTTAGTGAATTATATCAGATTATGGATAATCATATCGATTACCCAGGTAAAGTTGTAAGAATGTTTTCCTAACATTTCCACTAAGCTTCAAAAACTGTAAAAATGTTGTTTTGAAAGTTCTAGGAACACTCAAAACAATTGTTTTTAGACGTTATATATACGTAATTGTTTAGGTAGTAGAACGTTATTCAAACATTTTAACTCTAATGTTTTTAAAACGTTACACTAACTACTAAAGTCATGTTTTTGATATGATATAACGTTAAAAAATGTTCCACCAATGTTACTGCAAGAACATTTTTTGATAACTTTAAGAGAACTTTAAGAGATCGTTAGCCAACATTCTGAGAATGTTTCCTGTTAGCTGTTTTTTAATATCATTTAGTTCTTCTAAATAAAATGGATCACGTCTACAAAGGCATTGCAATTTGTTCTCTGTCCTGGTACGCCACAGTCGTGGATGCCACAAGGAATTATTACATCAACAAAACCCCCTTGGGCATCTATAACTGAAATGTACATGTATAAATGTAAAAGTATAACTGCATATTTTGTTGCTGTATTTCAATTTTCATACATTCAGACGTGTTGCATTCGACTCCCAGCGGGCACCTATGAAATATGTACCATGAGCAACAACTTGCTCCATTTTCTTGCCCCGTCTTCCACCTCAGCCAAATTACAGCCGAAAGCTCAGCGGGCAAAGCCTGGCAGCCGCAGATGTGTCTCATGTATAAAGAGACCTCCCTCGGATATCTGGGCAAGCCGTGTCTGAAGTGAAGGCTTTATGCAAACACACAGACAGCTTCAGCAGTCAACACATTCATTATTCAAGGACGAGTCTGTGCTGTTGTTTGTTGCCAGTGGTGTCTGTCCAACAAGGAGAGAGCCGTCCAGAGGGACAAAGAGAGGGAAGAGGTCAGCCAGGCATTAAAAAAGGTCGGCCTTTATAAACGCAGATTAAACTGGATTTGTTTGATTTACTTTTGATGAAAGCTAAACATCACATCATAATCACAGAAGCATAAAACCATGTTAGTGATGCAAAATATAACACGCAGGACGGAGCTAAACACCCAAATTTTTCTCGTCAGTGAAGACTTTTTACATTAGTGCATTACTGGTTCATTTAAAAAAACATGAAAACGGCATTATAATAATAATAAAACTTCAAAAGTCCGTAAACCTAATGATGTGTATATCTATACGTTAAAAAACATTTATATAATGTTTTCCTCAAGCAAGAGTGGGGAACACACCTACGATGCCCTAATACGCACCCTGAATAGGCAGCTACCTAGGTTTTGACACACAGCTTTTAAGTGATCAGTGAAAATAGACAACCTCCAGAAACTGCAGGATTCGTACATACAAGTAGCATGGTAACACCACTTTAATACCCTGCATGGTCCTGACCGATTACCATATTTATACAGTACGTGTTCCAGTATCGTTTTTAATACCAAATATATATTGTTGTCTGTTTACAATGAATGCATTTAAAATGACTTTACAAGCGTAACGCAATTCAGTGTGATGCAACAAATTCCAATAGTTAACTACATTTTTCCAAAGGGGAAAAAATCCACTAAGCCAAAAGGCGCGATCAAATCCTTTTGACGTACATTGCAACAGTAAACTATATTTTTCCGATGACAGAAACATGTGCAAAGCCCAAAAGACGCGATCAAATTCCTTCGTAAAGAGTATTATTTTAGATTCGCCAGGCGACGCGTCGCCACACGTAATTCGCGCATATTAAAAGACTCTCACCTGCAGGATACGGTGATCTCTATTTTTGTGGCAGGTACGCTGCTGTTTAACGGATCAAACTCCCCGATCGATGCCATTGCAGCTCCTCTTGAGTTATAAACAAGTCTTCGGATCACTCCAAAATCTGTGTCTTGTCGGTCTCGGGCGTCACAGGGGTAAAATAAACCCGCGGAGGTGCTTTTCTTGGCTTACAATTTGGACCGAACGAACATCATCAGGTCCGCTTGAGTCTGACCCCCTCGCGCACCTGGAGGAGAGTGCGCGCGTCCGCGAGGGGGTGCGCGCCTTTGATCGGCAGGTAGAGGCTGACTGGACCTCCTCCCGCCCTCCGCGCTTTGAAAACTTAAATTGAAAACATCAATTTTTAATATTACAGAAGCCATCCAATATGTATGAGATGTGGTGTCAGATATGGATCCGAAACCTTTGGGGACGTTTAATCTTTTTGATGTGGGGAAACGATTTTCAAATATCCAGTTCTCAAAATGCCCGCAGCTTTTAAAATCCGGCTATCAAGCTCCGTCGCACGTCTATGTTGTGCGGTAAAAACAGTAAAAATCGCCAAAAAAAAGCCCCCAGCATCTAATAATATACGAGCTATTTTGTTATTATAAGATAGATCGGATACCACAACGGTTGTGTCCCAAACCCCATAGTGAGCCATCTACATAAACAGCATTTTATGGCTTACAACGTTAAAACACGCATCGAAGTGTAGTCTGACTACATGCAAAAGAAAACAGGAATTATTTAGTACCACGGTAAATATAAAAGTCATTGTGAAGCCACCACGGTTTTGGTACTGAACGACTTACCATGTAGCTGGTAGACAATGGGGCTTGCAACAACAAGGCCGTGGGTTTGAGCACACTTCAAAGAATATATTTGTAATATGACCAGCACGTGTCCTTAAAACACTGTGGCACAGATCCAAAAACACATGGTTTACCGTTTCAACTTTGTACTTCAAAGTTTTTTTTTACTTTCTTCCAGCCATTTTCCAAGTGACCAGAATTTTAACTGTAATTTTAATAAAAGACTGATGCCCTGACGGAAGATTTAATACCGTTATATCTTCTGAGCACTCTTCCTCACTGCTGGTGTGAGAGAGAGAGAGAGAGAGAGAGAGAGAGAGAGAATGGGGACAGGTGTGTTTACTCAGCCGCGTCCTCAGATGAGAGGAACCTCTTTACCTGAACCCATCTACAGGGAGATTTAATTGTGCTTTAGGTGAATCTCTGCTTAGCTTTCCGGTCACAAACTCAAAGCAGGAGATGGATAGCGAAACAGGGTGTGGAGAAGCCTTATTACACCTGCATACAAAAGACCGCCTGTGTCCTGTCGTCCTTGAGATGCCACAAACCTGAAGCATCAGGGAAGAAATGTGGATACACAGCGACACACAAAACACTGACTAACAATGTGACAGTTCTTATATCCTTGTGATTCTAGCCGAGAAAAATGCAGATATGACAACTTATCAAATATAAAGCATGACTAAATAAATTAGATACGTCTTAGTGATTCCTCGTTCTCTCATTTGTCTTCAATAGAACAAACCTCCATTCACAAAACCTTCAAGTAAGCACTAAACTTCACAGCACAGCTTATCTTGCCATGGGTGTGAATAAGACCTCAAATCCGGTGGCTTGTCAGAAAGAGCTGTTGTTATTCTTCTAAATAAGTCGTACGAGTCCTACCTGGAAGACAAAACAATCCCACATTCCCACAACATCCCAAACTTACAAGAATAACAGAATATCAGAGACTTGGGGGAGGGTCTCTTTTGATGTGAGCCTGTAAACAACCACCTAGCAACACCCTAGCAACCACTCATAATGTCTTAGCAACCGCACAGCAACACCATGCCAACATCCTGGCATCGCGGTGGCAACTTTCTTCACAGGCAAGCAGTTCTTCAGAAAAGTACAAATCTAGTTCTAGTTCTCTTCTGTCGTTTGTGTTGTCATTGTTCGAACGCTTCGTTCAAACAGTCTGTTCTTCCAGATTGCGTGGATCCCCAACACAAGCAGAAACAAATGGAGTGTCTTATCACCAGCGCTTCCAGCTCCAAATCCTCCGTCAGTTTCCCCGTGGCACAATGGAGCGTAAAATCAACATTATGTTCTTTGTAGTCTTTTAAGCTTTTGTCTCAAAACCACTAATTATATCTACTGATAAATACTAAAGAGGCACACAAAACACATTAGTGGAAACAAACGTAATAATGACCATTAAACAAAAGTACTGTTAAAAAAGGCTACTTTAATTTTCTCTAAATAGGACATCTTCATACAAACACATACGGCAAATCTCAATTAAGACAAATAATGAAGCTGACCGACATTACTGAAGGAAAAAACTTCCTTAGTGGTTTGTTGTAATCATAAACAGGCTTGAAATTAAAAAAGCTTTTCCAAAATCATCAGAAATGAGAAGTGTATATTTTTAGACACGGAAAAAAATCGAAACCAGAAGGACCCAAGGCAACAGTCCAACACATGCACAGAAACCAAATCCAAACGGTCATGCTGTTTAATATGGTTATCTTTCTGGTTTGTACTGATTAAGTGGAACCTGTGACTACACATCTGAGTCATTAGTGAGGGATTAATTCAGTATTAACATGGTTTTAGGTTCTAATAAATCTAGAGCCACTGTCACTTACAGGGAAGCAAACATTGTGAAGCTCTGGAGAAATGGACGAGGGGAAAATTTTGTCAGCTGGGTTTATTCTGTAAGCATAACGGACACTTGGAAACACACCAATGGGCACCAACACGCCCTGTTGTCCACCTCACGGGAGCTATTTTTAGCGAGAGCCTTGAAGTGTAAAGGAACAGGGTTTGAATGTTTTGAAGACTCTCAGCTGACTCTTGGGAAAGCTACAGTGCCCCCTGGTGGAGAGGAGAATGTACAGTCTACGCTACATCTTCGAGTGTGACCTGGCAGTGTGTGTGTGTGTGTGTGTG
>JAZGTJ010011816.1:0-16516 GCA_036877575.1 Botia almorhae
TTTTATCGTTGTAGAAACACCTGTTGCGATACAAACTGTTTTATCAGCAAACTGCGCTGTTGTCTAAAATCTTCCATCGTCTTGCTCAGTTCAGGAGATTTAAATGTAAATTATAAAGTCATTTATACATTTTATTTTCAAAAACCTACGATACAGTTTCTCATTAAATATAAAGTCATTTTGTCTGCAGTTATGGTGAGGTTACAGTTAAGTAATTAACAGTTTTAACTGTAGCATTTACATTTTGGCAATTGGCAGACGTTTTTATCCAAAGCGACCTTCAGCGCATTCAGGTTACACCATTTTTATCAGTACATGTCCAGGAAAAATATTGTCCAAACTGTACTTTATGTAAAAGAGTTCTTGCTAAGCCAGGGCTATTTAATCTGTTTCTGTGAAACGGTGATACTAGTGTACCGCCTGTGACAGGTGTCTGCTAGCTGCACAGTATAGCAGTTCCTGCACTCTGTTTATGAGGGGGGGGACACTGTGTTCTCGTACTGGGAATGCAGCTGGGGTCAGGTCACCACTTAGAGGAAACCTGATCTTCGAAGGGGCCGTCACATCAAACAGATTCACATCTGTCTGAACTGTTGCACGAGGAGGTCACATATAATGTCCACCGTGACCACAGTTTGACCCTTAACTTCTGAATGTGCTGCTAAAGCTTTGTCAGCTCCTGGATACACAAACAACCAAGTTTGGGAAGAAAGCGGGAAGACAGCTATGGGTTCTGCGAGCAATCGGATAACACGGTTACTCTTCGGAGTTGGCAGTAGCCTAGTTTTCGGATGGGACTGGGACTCCAGCCACCTCCGAGAGAGACCAGTTGATCTCCCATCCTACAGCACCTGCTGACCACCCAAAGCAAACTGTAACGGCTGACTTGCAGGAATTGCGCTGGATGTGCAGCAGCACACCTGCTCTACGGGCATTTAAAATTCTGCTTAAGAAAACGCAAATAAAATGTGGATCTTCTTGGAAGGTCTGTAGAAGGAAACAGCTGTTCAATCTGAAGGTGGATTTGCCATGTCACCTAAAACACAAAAGAAAATGAAACGCATTTTGTTCATAACAGAAGTGCATGGCAACTTGCTACGATGCAGTTTTGCATCAGCAATAACGTTAGTAATATATTTACCTCACACAATAGGTTTATCCTTATTTTTAAGGATAAATATATGATATATATTATATAAAGTGTATGTTTTTTTAAAAGACAAATATATGTTTAAAGAGTCAAATAGAAAAAGCTGAGCTATATAAACTGAGGCCAGTTATATAACTAAACAGATCTAAAGGAATTAAGGTGGACCAAATTAATAAATATTTCTGTGCGATGTCATCATTACGTGCCATCCCGATATCTTGCGTGAACGTGTAAAGGAATAAGTTAACGGGGTGTCCGTCACCCGGTGTCCGGCCCGCCGGGTATGTGGGGAATGCGTGTGACACTATCTCTCCGCGTTGCTTCACGTTGTCGCTGTCACGGTAACACCTGCCAGCTTCCTTTTTCATCGCCGCCACCCACCCCTGTTCGGTAACAGCACTCATAAACAGATCCGTTTCACGGAGAGTTATCACTGCCTTCCGGACGGTCCCGAGATCTTCACCAGCAGCACCTCATAACCCACTAAACCTCGCGAGGAATCATCTGGCGCTTCGTTAGAGGTATTAATACGGAATAAATTCAAGTCATAGAGTCTTGTGCATTCGCCGACATATTTACTTAATATTAGTTATTGTTTTCAAATGCCTGGACCTCCACGTGAGTTTACTAACGGAAAACGATCATTTGACAGGAAAAACTGTATTGATGGGAAAACTGCGGTTGGATTTCCTTGGATGACATCTTCGTTTATGGACGTTGACATAGTGAACGCAGGACAGCGTTCTGCTGAAAGAGCGTTTTCACTGACCATCCCATCCCGAATGAACACTGACCACAATTAGCTGCAAAAACCGAAGATCCTTCCATAAACATAGGTAACTAAAAGTTTATTTTTTACATAAACTTAATTGATACAGTTGTGGTTGATAAATTTTAAATAAGTATATGCAATACCCAGCTGACGGGAAACGTTCGTAGAACGCTGACTAACGTTCCCTTAAAGTTTTCTCAACGTCATTAAAAGCGTATTTGTAAAAAAATATAATTTTTATATATAATACATTTAAAATATTGATCATATATAACATATATATAAAATATATATCATATATCAAAAACGTTATTCAATTCTATTCTAAACGTTGTTAGTGGAGCGTTTTGTTACAGAACGTTACAGAATAAAAATAATTTCCTATATTTGAAAAACGTTCTTATAACCAAGCCGTAACGTTAATACAACGTCTTAAAACCTGGACGTCTTATACGCTCCAAGAACTTTCAAAATAACGTTTTTGTTTCTTAATGGAAACGTTGGGGAGACGTTCTTGCAACCTAAAATTGTTAGCTGGAATATAGGTCTTCAGGATAACCGTTCTACTGTAGGGTTAATTTTGAATCACATTGCACTCAAGGGCAAACCTATTGCTTCCTCAAGGGAACAAATGTAATTTGAAACATGTCAAACACATGTCACTCAATTATTTTTTATCCGACATATGTAATGGAGTGCAGCCTCACAGGAAAAGTTTTGACGGCCCAATTATAGGATTCGCATGAGACATGAAATGACCTTAATTCAAGACACAAGGAGTGAGTTCAGTAGCTAATGAGCAGAATAATCATGCATCTTGAGGATTTTTTATATTTTGGGGATAATTATAGATCAGCCCTTGTGCTAGTGTGCTGCCCCCCAGTGTCAGCTCCCATGTGGGCAGGTTGGGCACGATAGAGGCCTCAGTCAGCGTGTCACCTGACTACAGTATGTGCTTCCCCTTCTTGACCTGAAATTTAATCAGCGAACATGGACCACGTGTGTGTATATCTATACCAGTTATTCACCTTCATGTTGTGTTTTATTTGACTGAAAAATCACTCCATAATATCAAAGGAAATATTACAGACATTTTGCTTAATTAAATGAACAAAAGAACTAAATTAAATAAAAAAAATACAAAATGGAGGTGAATAACTAGTGAAGATATACATACAGATATATTTAGAACTGTTGTCAACTTCTAAAAAGGCAAAAACAGCAGATTAAAGGTATCATAAAAGTCTAAATATTGTGTGTGAAAAAAGTCTTTAGGTTGTAATTCACTTATAATCTTAATTAAATGTTTAAGTTTTCACCCAGTTACTTTGGTGCAAAAATGACCTACATCTCTAATAAACAGCATTTTGAAACTGGATTAGAATTGGAAAAAGCAGCGAAAATGTGGAACATGATAAATTAGCAATATTTGAGAATTTGTTTTTTTTTTTTTGCTGTTTGTAGTCATACATGTAGCTGATACAGAAGGGTTGGTCTTGGTTAAAAACCTCAAACTTAAGTGGTACATAAGAGATTTTGTGTTAATTGCTCGTTGTGACTTGATAACCCTTAAAATCAACAGGAAATACAGAAATACTGTTTCAGTTAGTCAGTTAAGTGGTAACATAAGGAACATGATGGTGTGCTTTGATGGGGTCTGATTTTATCTTATTTATTCCCCACAGCGTAATGTCTAGCAGATCCATCAGTGAAATCTGAAGTCATTTGTTCTGCCATGGAACTATGAACCTTCTTTTGGAATTCTGGTTGGAACTCTGTTAAAATAACTAAATCCTGGATAAAGCTCGCTTTCACAGGGAAAGAAGACTGTGACTGAAACACGGAGATGAAGCGAGAACGTTTTAAGCCCCCGGAACCAGATGACCCTCTGTGTTGCTGTGGAGACATTGACCAGCAAAGAGAATACTGCTGCTGTGAGGAGCTTGATGATGCCTGTGAAAGGTCCAAATACAACCCTGTCAGGTCATGGCACATACCCAGCTAACAGGAAACATTCTCCAACTATTGGATAATGTTCTCTCAACATTCTTTTCTGTTATTTAATGGAAACAATTTGACAATCTAAAATGGTAAAAAATGTTATTTTGAGTATTTTAGGAACATTTCTAGTTTTTTAGATATTGTATTAACATTATGACTGGGTTATAAAACATTATGCAAACGTTTTAATTCTGAAACATTTATGAAACGTTCCACTAACAAGTTAGAAATAACGTTTTTGCCATATGATATATAATGTTTAAAAATACGTTATACTAACGATACTGCAAAAAAGTTTTTGGATAACTTTGAGAGAATGTTTCCTGTTCGCTGGGTTTGATCAATGATGTCAAGCTTCATAGGTTCTTGTGGATCTGACATGAGGGTCAAGTTTTGACTGGTTGGCATGGCCTAGTTAGCAGCTCCTGCTGGTAGATGTCGTAACTCCACCATCTGGCTACAGAAATCATCTTTTTCATTCAAAGGTTACCAGCTATCTCAACTGACAAAATTATACATAAGCTAAATATATATTTACATTTAAATATTTAATTACATTTAAAAAAAATACATTTTAGTTTCACAAACACAAATAGTTTCACATTAAAAATATTCATATATAGTGGCTTGCGACTGTGCGTTCTCGTAGTGCAGTCAGCCAATCGGTTTCGTTTACAATGTCATTTGCTGTGTGTCAAAATAATATCCAAATTTCACGGAAATGAATAGCAATGCTAATAGGTTTAAGGATGACATCATCAACTCATTCCTCATACTGTTCGTTGTATTGCTCTTTTCAGGGATATAAACATCCCTCAGGTTGTAAATGCGTCCTTCATTTATTCATCCCCTCTCCATAGATTACTCAGAGGAGAGCCGGACAAGCCAGACATCATCTCTCGTTTCATCTCTCGTATTGCTGATCGGTTGGGTTTGCCATGTTGTGCCATTGGACCGTTACGACTGGAGCTTTCAGTCATACCCCCCATGGTATTACTTCCTGGACTGTTGCGGGTGGCGGCAATAAATTGTATGTTGGGGGTTGTAATCTTGACTGCTCTACCAGGACTGGTGCTTTGGTACTACTACGTAACTCACAAAAGAAAAAGACGCACACAGTTTTTTCTAAGTTTGGCTCTTTTCTCCCTTGCCTATATGTACTACCTTTTCCTCACTGAGATCCTTCCCAGAGGAGATGTAAGTAATCTGCAGCTGGTTACTGCGACAACCGGCATGATGTTGACACTCATCTCCCTGGTGCGCACCAAACGGGGCCCGGGCTTTGTCAAATCCCAGACATTAGCTCTGGGACTCAACGGCAGTTCTGCAGCCAATCAGAGAAAAAACCCTCACCAGGACTCCACCCCCTGCAATAAAATCAGCCAGTCAAATGGGGAGACTGAAGGAATGAAGTGGTGCCCTGTGTGCCGATTGGTGCGCCCACCAAGGGCAGGGCACTGCAGGATCTGTGGGGCTTGTGTTCTTCGGATGGATCATCACTGTGTTTGGTGGGTTACACATTTCTTCTTCCTATTTTTAAAGAAACATCTGACCAAAAAGATTGTTATTTGCTTAAAATCCTGACGTCTGTTTTTTTTCTTTGAGCTTTTTTTGGTAACAAATGATTCACTTAAGTTCTCATTGAGTTGATTCAGTTGATTCAGTTCATGGATCTGATTCATTCATTTTGAATCGAACTGAATTGGTTCCTGAGAACTCATTGACCTTATGTGATCTCAGCTGTTAACATCTTACTAAAATGGAAGATTTTCAGTAAATTATGACCTAAATTTCAGAAGACTTGAAGTATTACAAGTTATCTGGATTTTTATGATAACTTTATGCTGCTTTTTTTGTTGTTGCCATTTTAGAGGTTGACAACACGATTTCTCATTCTCTTCAATTGTATGGAAAAGAGGGCCAACGATAATCTTCACAAAAATTCAGAAACAAATAATAGCACTTAACATTTTTACTCGCAATGTAAGTTAAACAATATCAATAATTCAGAAACTTCAGCGCTCGGTGAATAAGTCCACTGTGAAACTCTTACTGCTCATGGAGATTAAAAAGTCTTCTCTCAGATCTTTCTGTCACACGCTTATGCATGATAGACACAGACACACACATATGTTCAAGCTGATTCCCAAAAGACGTCATTGGATCAGGGGCAGGCTGGTTAGACATGTGCACAGGCCACAGGAATGCAGCCCTTCAGCACAGTAAAGAGAGATCTCACCAGGCCAATCTGTCTCCATGCTGCTTCCACACACACACACACACACACATATATACATACATACTCGCATATGTGGTTTATGGGGACTCCCCACAAGCGTAATGATTCGTATACTGAGCTAATTAAATTTTCTGTCTCCTTCCGCTAACCCCACCCTAAACCAACTCTCACAGAAAACTATTTCATTTTTTATTAAAAAAACACATGAGTCCTCATAAACCATATTTCCATCATTATACACATTGGTGTCCTCGTAAACCACACATACCAGCACACACACACACACACACATCACCCTGTGTGGCTTCATTGAGCATTATGTAGTCCATGACATGTTTTCTTTGCACCTGTGTGTGTGTGTGCTTGAGAGAGAGAGAGAGATTAAGAGAGATTAAAAGAGTGAAAATATGATCATAAACTTAAAATACTTTTTTTTAATGTAACTCAAAGGTGGAAAGTTTTATGGATTTTAAATTTTTGGACAAACAATTCTTCTGAGTGAACGCATACGGTGTGTGTGTGTGAATTTGGGCTGTTGTTTGATCTAGCAGTAACTGACTTATTTTATCTCATCTGTGTGTGTGTGTGTGTGTGTGTGTGTGTGTGTGTGTGACTGTCCACAACATGACAGGATAAATAGCTGTGTCGGGCGAGCCAATCACAGGCAGTTTCTTTTGACGCTGCTTCTCTTCCTGCTGACATCACTCTACGGGATCAGTTTGGTGCTGCGGAGTATATGTCCAAGACAGAGTCTATTCACAGCCATGTTATATTGCCCTGGAGTCTACAACCAATACAGGTGCACTCCTAAACTTCACACTGTCACTCACATTTTAAACGCTGATACGTATTTTCAGACTAATTATCATTAATGTGTGTGTGTGTGTGTGTGTGTGTAGCACAGCACTGTGCTTTACATGTGTGTGGTACAGTGTTATCATAACAGGTGGTTTGCTCCACCTGTTCGTCCTGCAGCTCATCAATATTAGTTATAACGTGACAGAACGGGAGGCTCAGATCGCCTTGCGCAACAAAACCGGCAGACGGCGTTACTGCGGCATGATCGTGGAGACCGGCACCTATACACGAGGCTTCCGTCAGAACTGGATCCAGTTTCTCACCATGAACACAGACGAGAACGGATCCCCCTGCACCTTCTCCAACATGGTATGACCCAAAGAGTGTGCAGATGTGACCCTGGGTGTGTTAGGCCTGTGCAGTGTATATTGCATCTGTACTGATTTTTCACATGTAGGACACACCTGAATGTTTGACTGGCCTCAAAGAGCAATGTGGTCAAAACACACAAGACCTCATAAGCAGAACGCTAGTGTAGTTAATAACAGGTGGTATAAAACTGGTTAGAGGCCTGTCGACGCAGTTATTCTAAGCAGATGAAAACCTAAATATATTTAAACGCCTCCTTTTGGTGTTCTTTTTGGTTTTATTCTATCGAGTGGCAGTCCATGTGGACATTTTAAATGAGGCACAGTTTGATAACAGCGTTACTCTGTGTGCAACCACAGCAGGGTTGTTATGACATGATACTGCTGCCACATCTATCATAACTGTGTCCATAAAGGTTACAACTTAAAAAAAATACACAAAACATACACTTACTAAAACATGTTGCAATGATAAGCCATAAGTGAGGTACAGAAGTGAAATACTATGACATGTATGTTTAATGTTATGATTCATGAATCTAAAATGGGACACTCTGAAATGTGTCAAATTGCTAAAAATGTCATTTATAAGTGATTTTTTTCTGCATTAAGATTTACAGCGATTACAGAGGGCTGCTCTCATCTGATTTTCCTGGCATCTTCCTACCATACATTATTCATCCCACAATAAGTTAAAACATTTGTGACAGTTTTGACATTTATTTATTATAGTTTGAAACGGAGACAGCAAGAAGCACATTTTGGAGAAACAGGGAAATTGTGTAACATTTGTGTCTGCACATGTTTTAGAACGGGACACCCCTTCTGTGGAACCATCCATTGATAAAACCATAATTGATCAACTGATAAATATGCAGGGATTATGATTCAGGAAAATGATTTATACAGATTTACACTGTCAGGATACCAAGTGCTGAAGAAACCAAACCCATTTCACAACTAATGTATAATAATTCTTGTCACTTAAAATACGCTACCAAGCTCTCTCAGGAAACAACATTTGTTGTTTGCTTTCCAATGATCACTGATTCCGGTTTTAGTGCTGTTTTACTGAACAAAAGCGTCCGGTTATGTCCGGATGTACTCTATAATTCAACATTGTGCTCTGTAATAAAGACTACACACAATTTCATGAGTTTTCTGCTTTTATCTGTGTTCAAATAAATGATGTCATTTATAGAACTGGTATCAGTCACTGCAGTGCACATGAAACTTGCGTTCTGTTAATCTCTGCGATGACATGAGTGACCTGTCTAAAGAGCCGGGGATGATGGGTAACAGGAAGTGGTTTCAGAACAGTGCTAGCCTCCTACATCTCCTCTGTGCAACCACACGGCCGAATGCATGAGAAAGAAACAGGAGTGTGTTTGCATTGTGTACTTTAAAGCACACTTCCTCCGACAACTACATGTAATGAATTGACATTCTTTCAGTTATGCTTAAGGATTCTTGTTTCAGTTCTGTATTTTTTCTCAGAGACACAGAAAAGTACAAGAAAAACACTTTAAATAAACAAACTCTGAATTCGAACAATGTACAGAAACATTATACATAGATCTGGCTAAAGTAAAATCAATATATATTTACACACAAACACACCTCTCATAATACAGCTATATCATTTATAGACACAAGATCATTCTTAACAGGAAGTTGTATTTGTTTAAAAAGATGGTATTTGACCCTGCCCCCATCCTGGTGACTACAGAGCAGACAAAGTTGTTTTGATGGTTAGTTTCTGTCTGTGCTGAGAAAATACATTAGACGGCATCAGCCTCATCCTGTATTAACCTGACACCATGAGGACCAGACAGAACAACCCATCTCTCCGACACTGGACCCATCTGATGCTCCTCATACCACTCCTAACAGGTATCAAAAGTGTATTCATACAGAGATGAGATTCCATATGACTGTCAGACACAGAAAGAGAGAGAGACTTCTATGTGACTCTTAAACATTTATGATGGAGTATATGATGGAATATGATATATAGCAAATATAGGCTGAAAAGCAACTACAAGAGAAAGCAAAAAATATTTATATCAATTCACAGTTATTTGTATAGCACTTTTCACAATACATATTGTTTCAAAGCTGCTTTACAGAACAAAGAAAGCTGAACATTGTAATTTAAATGGTGTGAATATACGTTTTATTTTTTAGACACACTGCTTCATTACGTCGTGTTAATGAAAACCCACCCAACGTTATAACATGCTTTGCAAAAAACATGTTCAGTGTGATGAAAGACATGCGCTTGTTTGTTTGTTCAGTTCTGAAAATGGTTGTTTTTTCTAGGGGTTTTGACAGATGAACGTGTGATTCGGGCTCTGTTGGGCGGGAGGGTTTCTTTACCCTTTAAGATTACAGGAAAAGTGGAAATTATCCAGACAGAATGGAACAGATGTCCAAATCCGAAAGTTTTTGTGTTTAGCCCTACATTTGGACTCCATATCCTAGACGAGAGCTATGAGGGTCGTCTTACTGCCGAATCAAGCCACAGCCTCTTACTGGACAAACTACAAGAAAGTGACTTTGGGGCTTACTGTTATAAACTCACAGCTTTCCCTAACGGAAGCCTGGAGGGTCAAATTAAGCTAGTAAAAGAGACAACAACAAACGGTGAGAATCTTCTTTAATATTTTCAAGAGAACACTAGGCAAAGTGTTGGTTAATTCGATTAAAATGAACCAAATATTGTTTCAACAAATGGCACTTTGTTACAATCAATAAGTAAAACAAAATTGTGTAAAACAAAAACAACGATGTCCTTTATCAGGGCTCATTTAGCATGTTTACACCCATGGCTGAGAATATTACAATCACAATGGAGTACAATTTGTTGTAGGAAGACGATGTAAATGTGTTACAACACTTTTCACTTGTGTTAACCACTTCGTTAACCATTGAAAACTAAAAATAAATGAAAAAATAACCATTGTGTTATGGAAAGATGGACCTTTACAAAGAACAACACAATATGAAAAAGAATGCGAATTAATTTTTAAAGATTTTTTTTGTAAAAGCACCCATAATTTGTTTTCATGACATGAGATTATGAGTTTTAAAAGTAATGTAAGTTATTAATTAAAACATGTTGATTGCACAGTTGCACAGAGAGCGTTTGCACATGCATCGTTTTCAACTGCCAAGAACAATGCTGACAAAAGATTGATAAAAACATGCACATCAGTACTCCGACACAACTGGTGCCTTGTGTTTATTTCCTGCCAGAACCATCCGCTCCCCCCATCATAATGATCATCTGCTTGACCTGTGGCATAGGTTTAGCAGTAGTGTGTGGAATCATCGCTGGAGTTATTTGCTATAAGGTAATATAATCCTCCTCATACGCTGGACATGTAAAGAGAGTTGACGTACCTATAACTGGCTGAATGCATGTAACAATAACTTTAAATGTAAATCTGAAAATTACCGGCGTAAACTAAAGATCTTTTTTACGAGTTTGGCAGGAGTCTGCACAATCATCCCATCCTTGGCTGGGCAGATGAATTAGTAAATTACAGTGCCCTCCATAAGTATTGGAACAGTATAGAAAAAATGTTTAGTTCATAGCAGGGAATGTGCTGCTACAGAACTACAGAAGCATTGCTTTTGTGGTCCGAGTCTTGAATTCGGGGAGAACACACATAAGCCAGGAAGAAGACGAGGGAGCGGTGAAAAATTTGTGACATTCTCTACATTTGCCTTATATTCAGCTTTTAATCAAAAAAATATTCTTGACTTTACAGCAAACTGAGCAGTTTTTCCTTACTGTCCCAATAGGAACAGTAAGGATGGAAGGAACTGTATATTTTAAATATGCACAACACAACATTTACACTTAGCGCTCACTATCTTTACAATGAGTTCTTGAGTTTAGTGCAGTGATGCATGGTGTCCTTCCTGTACTGCAGAAAGATCAACAGCGGCCCGACAGCACCGCCACACAGAGAGAGGAAGAGGAGGAGCATGATGACGGCAATTACATGAATGTTTAGCCTCAGTCTGTATCAGATACAACACGACTAACATGCAGCTGGACTGCACAAACTGTGAGAAAAGAACGTGTGCTAATGAAGAAAGAATGAAAGAAAGAGAGAAAGAAAGATAGAAAGAAAGAGAGAAAGACAGAAAGAAAGAAAGAAAGAAAGAAAGAGAGAAATAAAGAGAGAAAGAAAGAAAGAGAGAAAGAAAGAAAGACTTTGACTTTTAACACACTTTATTTAACATTCCTCTGAACACAAGCACTATGTTACCCAAACATACCACACTGCAGTGTGATCAGGAAGAAATAAAGAAAAAAGAGAGGAGAAAAGGATCAGAAAGGGGAGAAAAATTGTAAAAAAAAAAAAAAGAACTCAAGATTAGAAGGAGAATGTTGTTCAGATGATGGCAGTGCACAAGAAAAGCACAATATAATTTCTGCACTGCATGGAATTTCAGATGTGCACCTTCTCATCCACACACACAGTATTCTTCAACCTGATAAATGCATTCTTATTTATTTCTCTGTATTTCTTCTTTGGGTTTTTATTTGAGTTACTCCATCAGTACATCAGTACATGTAAGTGTTTTCCACATTTTACCTTTGAAAAGAACATACAAAATTGTTTCTTTTGGTGAATGTCATAAATATAATGTAGCTATTAATTTAATGACAAAAAACACAAAGTGCAGTGTTTAAAATACAGTAGTCAGAAGAGACCTGCTGATTGTAACTATGAAACATGTTTAAATGTTTTTTTTTAACATTGTTAAACTTATCGAGATGCATACATCTTTTTTTACCTTTGTTGGGCAGCTATGATGCATGACATTACTATTATCTTTTGATCAGTTAATCATGAGAAAAGTCACTCTTTGACTTTTGAGAGATATATTAATCATTGCTTCTTTGTATTGTTTGAAAATTGGCTGAAACTGTAAATCTTTCTGTGATCATTTGTTCTGACCCCTTTAAATGTTCTGATTATATCATCTGTTGATTGTTAATGTCATCTATTGATTGTTGATGTCATCTGTTGATTGTTGATGTCATCTGTTGATTGTTGATGTTATATGTTGATGTCATTTGTTGAAATCATCTGTTGATTGGCTAATCATTATACAGTATTCACACAATGAAGATGTTAACATGTATCTCAGACAGACACACCACCATCACACATCTACTGAAACACATAAAGATACATTTACAGAGAGTAAACTACAGGGATACTTAGCCAAAAAACTTTTAGTTTTTTACATATGATGCAAACCAAAAAATCCAGATGTGATTTTTAGGCTCTAATCAAACGTTAGTTTTACCACAGTCAAGAATTACATTACAATACTCACCCAAAACAATGTCAAACCGGACCTCCCTTCAGTTTCTTTTTATCGTGGTTGTGTTGCACGCTTAGTGGTTAACTGTCAGGTGTGTGTACTGAGTGAGTCATTTCCTTTTTAACCAAATGCATTATTATGATACTGTTTTTTCTAAGTCAACATCACATAGGCCATTATGCTTAGACACTGATAGTAGATACAATCAGGTGCTGTGTATTTAACAAAAGATGAACTAATAAATATATTATGTATAAAAAAATTTAACAGAAAAGAGAAAGAAAATGAACATTTTACAAGAAGGATTAAATGATTCAGAAGTTCAATTTTTCAGTCTCATTTTTAGCTAATTATTACTTGAAAAGGTAATTTTTAAGGTTATACCATTAACACTTGATTTAAGAATATTTAGCATCTGTGGTTGCACTTCTGAAAGTGAAGTTTTAATAATAATAACAAACACTAATACCAAGCTTATCCAACGCCAGAAAGTCCTGCGTCTGCTACATTTAGTCATATACTTTTACAAGAGTCATACAAAACATAAGCTAATGTTTGTCCTTAAAAATGCTTAGATGGGGATTTTTTCTGTCTGCCTAAGCATGTTGGAATTGTTTGCCATTTAATTTGTTGATAAGCATACAAGAAATGAAAAATGAAAACTCGAAACATGACAAAGAACAGACATAAGCAATGGATTATAAAACTATAACTCCATGAACACAATGAGGTTTTTTTGCATTGTTCTGCATTTGCCATTGATTCCAATTACTAGCCGACGAATTACTAGCAATTGATTAAATTACGTTTGTTACAAGTACCAACAGTGCAAAAAGATCATTTGATTATGTAATTTCAAGCACAATTGCTGTTAAATTTCATTGTGTATTATTAACAGTAAATGATCAAATGCATTTCGGATGTAAACGTGTTGAAAACAAGTTATCACCGTTTTCCAGTGATGAGTTCTGGGTCTTATGACGCTAGATCACATGGGTGGATGACAGTCTCGTCTCGAACAGGAGAGATGATTGGCTGAAAACACGTGGCTCGTCATCAGCGTCGGCCAATGAGAGTGCACCTCTGCGGCCGGCCACGCTTTAAAACGCCGCTGAGTTGTAAACAATAAGAATCAAGTCGTTCATCCACAAGTTAAATGTAAGTATGATGTTTTTTGTGTAGGATTCAAGATTTTCGAGTATAACTTGGGCTCAGTTACGGTTTACCTAATTTTAGGATTGTCTGCAGTGTTTTTCTTTAGTATAACACTTAGTGTTATACTTTAGTTACACGGCTCTTTAATGAAGCGTTTTCTCATATTTTTAGGATGACCTCCATACCAGTAGATTTAAGTAGACTGTCATTTAGAGAAACTTAACTTTAACACTTTAAAGACTTTCATTTCATTGCATGTAACTGCTAAATTGTTTGCTTCTATACTCTGTAACCTTATTTGTTGCTGTTTTTTTTCTTGAACTTCTTTTTACGTGTCCTTCTATTAACAGATGGCGTTGTTTGCCTCGGTCCTCGCGCTGTGTATGAGTGTTGCGTTCACCGCACCAAGTTTTGACCAGCAGTTAGATTACCACTGGAACCTCTGGAAAAGCTGGCATGGGAAAAATTACCATGAGGTTTGTGATACATGTTTGTAACATACTTTATCTACACCTCATACAGAATGTAGAAATGGATGTTACTGTTTTCTACATAAAATTATTCGACATAATAGAAATAATATTCTGTGAAAATATAACCCGGATATCATTAATATTGTCTAAGGCCATGTCAATGATTAAGTTGTAGTGAAAAATTGTTGAAACTAGGCTTTTAATGCCCTTGATCTCACAATTGGAGTCATTAACCTGGATTTCACGGACAGGGTTACATTGTATTTGAATCAGTGTAGGCATATGTGTGATTTGATTTAAGGACTCTATTAAATTTAATTGTTTTAAGTTTTATTTATTAAAAAGTAATTGTTTGAATGTCTGCTTGCTTCAGAAAGAGGAGGGCTGGAGGAGAATGGTATGGGAGAAGAACTTCAGAAAAATAGAGCTACACAACCTTGAGCACTCTATGGGCAAACACAGTTTCCGGCTAAGCATGAACCAATTTGGTGACATGGTGAGACCTTTAACAATATGATTATGGCTTGCTAAACCGTTTGAGTTCTACTGTTGCTTTGGTATGTAAAGTCCTCGTGCTGATGTAAAATGGCTGTCATTTTAATGTTACTTTTGAAAGCCACTTATCAAGCATTTTACTTTTGTTGCTTGGTTTCAGACAAATGAGGAATTCAGGCAGGCAGTAAATGGTTATAGGCAGAACCCCAGCCGGAAGTCAAGGGGCTCTTTGTTCATGGAGCCCAGCTTTTTAGAGGCCCCCCGACAGGTTGACTGGCGAGAGAAGGGCTATGTCACTCCTGTCAAAGACCAGGTAAGAGCAAAACTGCTTTAAATGATGCCTGTGATTATTGTGCAACTTTGTGTTGTAATGCCTAAAGGACTCTTTTGGCGTTACTTTGTCATTGAACATTATAACTTATTTTTATTTTATTTTTTTAACTAGGGGAGGTGCGGGTCTTGCTGGGCTTTCAGCTCCACAGGGGCTTTGGAGGGCCAGCTGTTTCGTAGGACTGGTAAGCTGGTTTCTTTGAGTGAACAGAACTTGGTGGACTGTTCCAGGTCGGAGGGCAATGCGGGCTGCAACGGAGGCCTCATGGACCAGGCCTTCCAGTATGTTCAGGACAACAATGGGCTGGATTCCGAGCAGTCCTATCCCTACCTTGCAACAGTAGGTTTATGCTTCTGCTTGAGTAATATATAATAATTTATATAATTGCCATTAGAATTAAGTGCTGTATAAAAGACTTGCGATACCTCTGCTTTCAGGATAATCAACCGTGCCGCTATGACCCCAGTTACAGTGCTGCTAATGACACTGGTTTCGTGGACATTCCCAGTGGTAAAGAGCATGCGCTCATGAAGGCTGTTGCTGCTGTGGGACCAGTAGCTGTTGCCATTGACGCTGGCCATCAGTCCTTTCAGTTTTACCAGTCTGGTGAGTGATGGTTGTCTGTCTTGTTGATGCGTTGCAGACAAGTTATACATTCGTCGAGTAACCTAACTCGCAGGCTTGCAAGTCACATGTCTTTAACTTCTAAACCTCTTAACTAGGCATCTATTATGAGAAGGAGTGCAGCAGTGAGGAGCTTGATCATGGAGTTCTGGTAGTTGGTTATGGTTATGAGGGTGCTGATGTTGTTGGGAAGAGATATTGGATTGTGAAGAACAGGTATGATACTGCCTCATGCTAGCAACAATAATCTGATGCTACTCATTGAACGTAGCCTTCTAACAGTCTCTTTAATCTCCATTCAGCTGGACCAATCAGTGGGGTGACAAAGGCTACATCTACATTGCTAAGGACCGAGAGAATCACTGTGGCATTGCGACAGCTGCCAGCTACCCGCTCATGTAGTGCCTCTGGACTGCCGTCTGCATTTTGAAACTGTAATTGACAAAGACTATCACTGATGGACGTTTTTCTGCTTCAAGAATTTTAGCGTGGTTTTTAATTTTGCCTTTTATTGCCGTTTTGGTTATTAAATTGTAAGTGTTTTGGGTTTTTATTTATTTTTGCTTTAGGCTAGCACGCGGTCTTGCTAGTTTGTAACCGGCTTCTATAAAGGTTTTGAAAGTTGTTAACTGATCAGTGCACTACATTTTCATGTTAAACTTTTCTATTTTTATTTATAACAAAGCAGTATTACAGGTAATGCTTCACGCACATGTAAGAAGCATGTTTAAGAGTAGTCCGTGCCATTTCACCTGTGA